>JASDQU010026519.1:35084-50743 GCA_032191745.1 Picea mariana
AATATAGAATTTTAAAATTTTTGGTTTTGTTTACTTAATTTTTTTTAAAATAAGAGATTTAACATCCTTTAATAATTTTGTGTAATTAAATTGTACAATATTAATAATTTAATATTTGGAAATAATGTTTTTATATAATGTTAGATAGTTGATAGGGATCACCATTTGTCAACAGTCATAATCTCGAGTCTGCCAGCCCAATAGGCTATCTGTCAATTTATATTTCACAAAACTCGGGATGTTGTTTGGGCAACATGGAACAATAGAAGCACAATCTTGAGCCCACCAGCCTAGAAACCTGCGATCCAAAAAGTGGCTAAGTATGGAATGAGGAATTTAGTAATATCTAACATACTTATCATTTAGATTTCTTGACTTTTATTTTAATATTTTTAAATATAATCATAAACCTAATTATAATTTCATCTTAATTTATGTTTTGTGTATAATTAATAATCCACTTAAAAATTAATATCTATACTTTATAGAAATACATGTTATGTTTTGTATATGATTAATAATCCACTTAAAAATTAATATCTATATTTTATAGAAATACATGTTTAATGTAAATGAATATTTGTTTAAATATTTTTAAATATAGAATTTAAAAAATCTTTGTTTTCTTTACTTCAATTTTTTTTAAATAATATATTAACATCTTTTAATAATTTAATGTAATTAAATTGTACAATATTAATAATTTAATATTTGGAAATAATGCTTTTAAATAATGTCAGATAGTTGATAGGGATCACCATCCGTCAATAATTACAATCTTGAGCCCCCCATTCTAGGAGTCCTTCTGTCATTTTGTATATCGCAGAATTTCGAGTATTTTTTGGAGGACACGAAACAATAGAAGTGCAATTTTAAGCTCGCCAGCTCGAAAACCTGTGATCCAAAAAATAGCCAAGTATGGAATGAGGAAGCCGTAAATACTTTATAAAATGTCATGTCTATACTTTATAAAAGTACATATTTAATGTGTATAATTATTTATTTCAATATTTTAAATCTAAATTTTTTAAATATCTAACGTACTTATCATTTAGATTTTTTGATTTTGATTTTAATATTTTTAAATATCATCATAAACTTAATTATAATTTTATATTAATTTATGTTTTGTATATGATTCAATAATGCACTTAAAAAGTAATATCTATATTTTATAAAAATATATGTTTAATGTAAATGATTATTTATTTTAATATTTTTAATTATAGAATTAAAAAAAGCTTTGTTTTATTTACTTTAATATTTATTTTTTTAATTAAGAGTTTTAACATCCTTCAATAATTTTATGTAATTAAATTGTACAATATTAATAATTTAATATTTGGAAATAATGGTTTTAGATAATGTTAAATAGTTGGTAATAAATATTTTATTTATTATTTGTAATAAATATTCATTTAAAATATATTTAATTAGTAAAAAAAGAAAAACATGAAGAAAATTAAGAGAAATTACAATGATGAAAAGTAAATAAAAAGAAAGTACTGATAGAATTTCATTGTGTACATGTATTCTTTGTCTATAGCATTGCAACAAATGAATTTGAGCTATTTAATTTAAATGGTATTAAATTAATACACGTGAGTATATTTTTCACTTGTTCATGATAATCTTGTTCTCCAACTATAAGTTGAGAATAATCTTTCCACGTAAATTAACTTTTAATTTACTTTTAATAAATTCAACCAATTAACTATTAAATAAATGATAAATATATAAAATAAAAAATAAAATAAAATATACAATAAAATTAATCACTTGCTTTTAAGCAAGGACTGCGTTGCCATATAGCACTTGTTTAGTAAAGTACAACATCAAAGATGAAAAGAATAGGTACAATAGTACTATAATAAAAAAATTGATATAATTTTTTATATGAATATATGATTTGATGTTGATTATGATAAGATAAAATTAATATAATATAAAGCAATTTAAATGTTTTTTTATTATTAAATGTTGATTTTATTTATATTTATTAAAAATGAAGATGATGAAAACTTTATATTAAAATTAATATTAGTTTATTGAATTGTATAAAAAAAAATTTTACTATGTTTCTTTTTAAATCAAATTACTAACCAATAAGATTATGGAGTTTCTTTTTAAATCAAATTACTAACCAATAAGATTATGGAGTTCACTTTGGTTTGTATGCATAAACACATATTTTTCTTTCAAAGAAAAAATCCATATATATATATTCTCCACTATGATCTCAAGAACTAAAAAATAATACAAACACTATATGCTTCAAGCCATCTAATAAAAAAGAATATATAGCTCACCAAGAGCTTAAAAAATATGCATGTTTCTGTTTAAATCAATTACTAACCAATACGATTATGGAAGATTATGGAGTTTACTTTGGTTTGTATGCATAAACACATATTTTTCTTTCAAAGAAAAAATCCATATATATATATATATTCTCTCCACTATGATCTCAAGAACTAAAAAATAATACAAACACTATATGTTTCAAGCCATCCAACAAAAAAGAACATATAGCTCACCAAGAGTTTACAAAATATCCATGGACCTCCAAAGAGATAAAAAAAATATATAGAACCCTAGAAAATGATTAATACAACTTTATTTTTTAATTTGAAAGGCCAATGCTTCTTCAAAATTCTTGTTTATTCTAAATTCTTATTTAGAAAGGGTGCCCTCCCACAAGAGAGACTTATATATCCAATATTACACTTATGATTATCCCAATCCATTAAAAGCTTTGATTCTACAAAAACTTCGAGATTTTTTAATCCTTTTTCGTTGGTGTTCATAAGTAATTATATGACATAAATTTCATCTCAATTATTTGAACCTTCTCTAGTATCACAATTAAATTGAATGTAATGGGTTGAATAAACAAAAATTAATTCCCTTTCTCCACATAATCCTATATCTCTTTGAATTTCTTCATCAAATAAGACCAAGGGTATCTCTTGTTCAATACAAGGCATCAACATATTTCTATTGGTATTTTCTTGAGGAGTTCCTTATTTTCCTATAATTTCAAAATAAGTTAATGTGTTACCTAAGCATAAGTTAGGCCTAGATACTAAAACAACATTTGGTTTCTAGACAACCATATCCCATAAAAATAAGTACAAGGAAGAGACTTATAGTTAGCTACTTCCTTATCTATTATCTAGTCCAAAAACCACTCTACGAAATACTCTATATCCCACTTACTCTTACTGGAAATTCCTTGTATCGCCTCTTTCCAAACTTCTTTAAGTAAAGGACATGTCACAAAGATATAATTAATGGTTTCATTACAATTCATGAAAATAATACATGTGCATGGTCCCATCTAGTTCCTCTTATATTCATTTTTTCATGTTATTAATCTATTTGCAAGTTCCAATCACAAAAGAATTTTGGTTTTATGGAAAAAACAATTTTCACGTAGGTCACCATCACTAGACTCTGTTAGCTTCTACTTCATCCTCAATTATATATATATACCCTAACTTGATTGTGTATTCATTAATACCCAAACATATGAACTAGTTAAGTTTCTCCTCTTCTATTGAAAATTTGATACCACTATGAGAGAGAGAGAATTTACATACTAAATTAACTCGTTTGCACTCGTTTGCCAATACCTCTTGTAACTTTAATGTATTTTGAAACATCCATATTTATCCAATCATTCCTATGCACTTGAGAATTAACATCGGTTAAATAGAAATTCATAAGGTCATGCAGTACTCTGAGTATTTTTCCTTGGCTTCAATCTATTGTTGATTAAGGTTGGTTGTCATTGATCTCAACCCTTGAAGAAATTTCGGTAGCACAAATTTTTCGTTAATGGACCCAAGTTTGTTTGATGCAAAGATGACTCATTATTGTCTTGTCATGGTTGATAATAATTAGAAATGGATGAACTCCAAAGTGGTCCCCTTATGGTGAAAGCCCTCACAGGAAGACGCTTTGCAGATTGAGTTATCCTAAAAGTATGGTCAGAGAACCCATGCTTATTTGTGGAATAATGAGATTAAGTTCAGTGAATTTTCCAATGAACCTATTCTAGATCGATATTTATTTTCATGCCATTTCTAGTGGTATGTGGAACGTCACATAACTCCTCACGGTTAGAGAGTTATGGCCATGAGAAGTTAGAGAACCCAGGTTTGGGTAATGGACCCAAGTTTGTTTGATGGATAATGGTATGAGTTTTGGTATATTTGCAGGTAATACTATTCTATATGAATATTACATGTCATTCCATTTTTGGTGGTATGTGGAACATCACATAACTCCTCACGGTTTGAGAGTTGTGGCCTTATGAACTTGGAGGACCCTCATATGTCATCTAGAAGCCCCAAAAAGGTCAAAGTAGTCAAAGTGATTTAAGAGATTTTAGAAGGTAAATAATAAAGTGAATTGATGAGTGTACTATAATTCAAAGTGAATACAAAATAAATTATTTAAATAATAAATTTAATGGATAAATTAGAAGTGGGTTAACCCTAAAATAAGGAAAGTGGGCAAAGTGACCTAGAATATGTTTTTAAGGAAGCCACTTGGAGAGTATAAATAAGAGGCAATGCTCTCTCATTTGAGATCACACTTGAGAATATTGAATACCTATATGGTTCTAAGGTAAGAAATGTATATCCAATCTGAATTTCGGAGGAAAGGTGAATAAAAGAAGGTCGGAATTCAAGGAAGGATAAATTATTTTGATGATGCTTTCTAAGGTATTTTATTTACATGTCATCTCACCATTTTCATAATAACTTTTTTTCTAGAATGATTCAGACCGTGAAATTGCTATTCCATTGAGGAAAAATATCCAAGTATCTGTGGTAACGAATTTAGCTTCTGTGTCGTTGAATTTTTGGAGTTACACTCCGTGGAAAATAGCGTTTGTGGCTAGTCCTGAAACTAGTCTAAAACAAGTGTTTCGGGTAAAAACTTCATAACTTTTGCATAAAATATCCAAATTAAGTAAGACAAAATGTGTTGGTTAGAGTACAATGTTTATTATTCTTTGTAACAGTTTCAGATCAATTCAACAAATATTATGTGCGGTGCACTCTCTACAAGGTCGCTCTCTAGAATAAGCCATAATTCAACAGGGTATGCCATTTTTTATATAACTCCTTTTCTGAGAGCTTCCAAGTAGTGACACCTGGAGGAATTGTATAAAACACACCAAAGAACATTTTGTATCATTTTTATATATTTATTCATTATAGGTACAAAGTTATGATTATTTCAAGTTAGGGTTGTTGACTAATCCAAAATTAGTCATGTGAGACTAAAGAAACACTTGATGAAAATGCTAGTCTATTTTTGTTAAAGTTAAGGAAGGTTTACAGGTATGTGATCATATAAACTAGGTCTATTACAGAGTTACAAATCATATTTAGATGATGAAAATGATGAGGGCTTTGGGTACATGGTTGAGACAAGTAATTGATGAGTTGGCACATACATGAGGAGTATAGCTGATGATGTTGGTACATATTGATGAGTCATAGTTGATGAGTAGTTGACAAATTATTAGTACATACTGGGTACATGGTTGGTTAGACTTTTTTATGGTACAGGTTGATTACAGGTTGTTTGGTACATGTTGGTGCATGGTTGATGCACTTGTTTATGGTGCAAGTTGATTGGTACATGTTTACAACAGTATATCTCACAGTGATAGTGTGACAATGGTTCCATCATTCTACTTATATGTCAGGGTGGTTGGACGGGGCAAGGACAAGTGGCTATAGCCACCTTCCAATTGTATCTGGAGAACATAGGGGGTTGTAGCCAGATAATTGGGGAGTTGGAGCTTCCCTAAGGTTGTAGCCTGGTAAAGTAGGGGGTTGGAGCCTCCTTCCAGTTGCAGCTGGAAAACAAAGGAAGTTGGTGCTTCCAATGAATGTAATTCTTCAAGACATATAATAAAAAGCATTATGTGGTTTTCTCCCGCTTTGGGTTTCCACGTAAAACACTGGTGTACTGTGTATGTGTATGATTGTTCATTTGTTCATTTCTCATTATTGGATAACAATTATACATTGATATAACACTTGGATTATTTATTTTTAAAAGGGTTATAATTTATCTATTACTGATTCACCCCCCCTCTTAGTAATCCAACAATTGGTATCAAAGTAGGTTCTGTAATGTACCTCAAATTTACCATAAAAAAAATAAAATTGTACCATTAATCTCTAATTTCATATATAATCATTGCTAAGGCGAGATAGTCTTTCTTCCTATAAAACTCAGCGAAGTATCTTATATTAAGTCTATCACAAAGTGCCACTCTACACCAGTCAACTTACTCGAATAGGAAAGTTACATAGATGGTTTACCAAACTTTCAGAAGTTTCCTTGGTTTCAAATTTGCTTATTTACATATATAGTTATATACACATAATAGTTTGTCCTAGGACTTATAATATTTTCTATCCTTATCGCAAGTCCCCTATGTTGTTCACAAAGCTAACTATTGTATTTGACATAAAAATTATGTGCCTTTTAAGAAGGCTCGGGGATGGGACCATATCCCTTAACTGAACCAAATAGGGCTTGGAAAAGGGCTCTTGGCAGACGCAAATTAATGTTAAGTCTCGTTTGATTTGGAACTTTAACTCTGCGATTGTCTCAACATAGTTTCATCTTAATGATAGGGTAACTAGCAAGTTATAGTTGGGAGTGAACGCACTCCAATAAGTCAATTCATTGAGGTCAACATTAACTTCACGATTTTTCTTGGGTGGAAGAAAGGTTTGTCTGTCAGACTGAGTTAAAGATCTTTTGCAACTACCATTAATGGGGCCTGGGTATGTGTGAATTTTGATGGTGTCTCCTGTCCTTCCCTCCAATCAAATCGTGACAAGTTTTTCCCCATCACATGGCCAAACCACTGTAGTACCCTTGGCATTTAATCGGCATCGACGAATTACTCTTAGGCTTGAGTGAGGTTTCCTTGTCATTTTGAATCCTTTGATATGGCTCGGCATGTTATTACTTCGCAGAGGAGGCAGACGAAATGGAGGCCACTACCCAGTGTAGCAGACATTGCAACCGCCCTTTCTGGTAAGTTCTTCTTTTAATGCTATGGAATTCTAAAGGGTAGGGCGAGACTTCAGAAAAATCATAGCAGGGAGAATGTCATGCGTTCTGTAACTCTTGCTATACTATTCTGTTAAGTGCCCCTTGTCGTTATTCCTAGAATATTTAGGGGTAACCCACTCTTGGAGGTAGTAAACTGTGGTTATGTATTTGGGAGTACTCTACACTTGTATAGTTTCCCTCGTATGTGTTTTAACTCCTAGGTTTCCGTTACCTGTTATTTCACTATTCTTTAAGGAGTCTCACCATGGGTATGTTGGCCTAATACTAAAATGTCGTGAGACTAAGCGTTTTCTTAGAATAATGGAAATTTCTTTCTGTGTGGTAAGATGAAGTATTGCATTCTTTTTAATTTCTCTATACAAAGTGAACCACTCTTCCATATTTTTTGCCAAACCCTCGACCGGTTCCTACCCGAGTACTGTTCTAAACCTATCTGTTACTTTCCTGTCCAATGCCCTTAAAGGGTGGGCTCTGAGGTACTCGAGTAGTCCATTAGAAGGTTTTTGACACACTATATCTTGTGTTTATATTAAACCTGGCCATTTTTCATCGATGACTATTGATTTATACTACTTGGATACCATAGAAGGATGTCTTTGTATTTATTGTCGATTTATTAATCTTCCCTGTAATTGGTTCCTGGAGGGTTTGAACTATCATTTAGTTAAATCTTAATTCTTGTAGAAAACATCCACACAATTTCTTCGGCTTACTCATATGGCGATATTAAACAATTTATAAGTTAAATGTTAGCATTCTTGACTATATATTTTGTGTTACAAGAAATATCACTTGGTGCCAACACTAATGGTGGAACCCTATTAATGCGAGGGTATCCATCAGAAGTACTTGGACTCCCTTTCCTCAGAATGGGATGTCTATTCAGTTGGTACATGACAAGGGAAGGATGTCGGACTTCATGAGTGAGTTAAGTGTTATTTTGGATTCAACTGTTACGCGTATTCATCGTTCTGTTGAAATTTTTTCATTAGTTCTTATTTCGTATAATATACTAATGTTCACAATGTTAAATATTACAGGGGCATTAACTGTACAAGGTTATCGTATATTGATCCCTATCCACCATTCAAAACGGTATTAGAGTTCTATATACAACGTCTCTCAGATTTATCTTTCTGAGCTCTAGAGATGAGGTCAAAGCTCTGTCAATTTTCTTGTTACAGAAAGAAGTTTTTTCCCTGATCTATGTATCGATCATTCTTTCATTTAAGGATAATTCTGATTGTTATGTTGGTAACTTATGGTGGGAAGAGTACATCATGCTTACGAAAGGTTGAATTTATAATATAAGCCTTTTAAGGGTTTAGATCTATCCCAGATTCCTTTCTGGTAATTGTAATAGAAATGATAGAGTTAGCGAATTTAAATTTCACCTAATATTACAGTCCTTTAGAATACCTTGACTGTTTATAGGTAGCAAAACGTTTCTCAATGGTTATTCTATTACTTTTGTATCGTTGCGTTCAAAGGCTTCGTTATGGTCAATGGGTCTATTGTTTCTATTATTACATGTTCCTTTCCAGAACTTCTATGAGAGCTAAATAAACTATTTGTTTCCCATTTATAATTGAATACTATTGAAATTGAATAAATGGAAAGGAAACTTATAGGGATACAAAAAGGAAAATAAATTTCGGCTTCTGGAACTTGTATATCTTTATTTAAAATCTTGTTGCAGAACGAAAAGAATAATTTAAGCCTCTGTACAGATGCTAAATATAAATGCATACCTAGGTACCTATCCTTATACAAAATTTTACTCTTGCCTCACACCGATATCGTAGCAATGTTATTACTCTGTGTATTCCATTACCGTCAAATAAAAAAGTATAAATAGTTCGTTCTTGTATACCCCTTAGTGCCTCTACAATCATAGATGTAGTTAAAGAATTCTTTCGAATTGATTTCCTTGTAATTAAGAAAAGAACACTAAATTTCTATTATTTATGGATGATAATCGAACTGATTTTATTCACCAATAGAAGTATGCTAGGGTATTTACCAGGTTTCTGATTATACTCATATTTACTATATATATATATATATATATATATATATACATGTATATAGATATATATATAAATATATGTATAGGTAGTTTTGTTTAAACATAAAATCAATACTGGTAGAGGTTTATTGTGTGTCTGTCCCATCATTCGTAGTTTTAACTCCCCAACATAAATTCGCATAGTAATTTACTAACTCTACTCTTCAATAATTTGCATCAAAATGAATTCTTTATTAAAGGAGTCTCAACAGAAATGATTCAACCATATATATGTGTGTGTGTGTGTGTGTGTGTGTGCCTGTACTCTGAGAGCCATTCAAACAAGAGACGTATAACCAGTAAAGTGTAGAAGAGAATATCTGTATTGATTCGCCAAAAGACAAATGGAACAACCACATTCCTCCCAACCTGAGAACACGACAGGAAAATGACTTGTCCTATTCACCCCCTAGCCTGACCATGAATCCATGAGGGTAAACTTGAAATCTCCTCTTCAACAATGTTTTCTTTTGTCTCCAATTCTCTCCTTGCCTCACACTTAATATTCAGTGTTCATAACAACAAGTACACAATATTTCTCTTTTCCCGACATACTAGGCAACATCATGCTTCCTCACATATGCTTATTTATCCAAACCATATTTTTTGCCTAGGTCTTTTTCCCTCTCTTGGAAATTTTTGCATCTTTCTAAATCCCTGATTTTTAGGGGCTGCCAATGGCCAAATCCCTGATTTTCCACTTGTGACAATCAACCCTGAGGCAGTTCCAACATGTTCCCCACTCATGGAGTCATGGTCAGCTAATTTTAACATGGCTATTCCATTTGTCCTCCTGCAATTAATATAAAATATTATGTTTTCATACAAGTGTCATAGTCAAATAGTTAGTTGGGTCAAATCAGATCTCTTCCCAACAGTCATAATAATTAATTAAAATTTATCAAATTTGAAATTCAAAATTTCCATAAATGGAAAAAAATTCCAAATTCGAATTTACCAAAAATAGAGTAATTTCCTAACAATTTGCAAAATTAAAAAAATATATATTTTTTGGGGGATGTCACATCCTTTCCCCCTTCAATAAAACATTGTCCTAAATTTTCGTTCTTTTCTTAGAACATGATTGGATGAGATTTCTGCAAATCTCCCTCCAAATCCCAAGTGGCCTCCTCAGGACTAAAGTGCTTCCATTGCACCTTTACCTGAGCGACGACTCTATTCCGAAGTGTTATTTCTCTCTGGTCCAGAATGCGTAGGGGTTCTGCCTGGAACTCACCTTCTGGTTCGACCTTCTCCAAGTTCCAATCGATCATGTGAGTAGGATCATGAACATAATTTTTCAATAAGGAAACATGAAATACGTTATGAATTTTTAGATTAGCTAGAAGTGCAAGCTAGTATGCCACGGGTCCAATTCGAGCTAGTATCTCAAAGGGCCCACAAAACCTGGGTGCCAACTTGGCACAGTTCCCGAGTTTTAGTGAACTCTTTCAGGCTTTGACTTTTAAGTAAACATGATCTTCCACTCAAAACTCCAAGCGCCTTCTCTTCTGGTCTGCATAACTTTTTTGTCTGTCCTGTGCCACTTTCAAGTTCTGTTGTACCTATCTTACCATACTTTCCATTTCTTGGAGCATCTCCGATCCAACCATAAGTCTATCAACCGGGTTGTCCCAGCTAATTAGATTCGTACACGTTCTATCATATAATACCTCGAAGGGGCTTAGCTTAGCCGAAGTTTGATACCCATTGTTATATGAAAATTCTACCAGGTGTAGGTAGTCCTCCCACTTGCTTGGTTTTGTTCTTACATACATGCAGAGCATATCCTTTACGATTTGGTTCGTTCTTTCAGTTTGTCCATCTGTTTGTGGATGATAGCTCATACTGAAATTCAAATTAGTATTTAGCCCTGCAAATAATTCTTTCCAGAAAGAAGATTTAAATTTTATGTCTCTATCTGAAATCACCATTTTAGGAATACCATGCAGTCTAAAAAAAATTTTCATAAATATTTCAGTGATATTTATATCTTTAAAAGTAGACTTTACAGGAATAAAGTGTGCATACTTACTGAGTTTATCGATTACAACCATAATAGAGTCATTTTGTTTTTGTGTTTTTGGCAAACTTGTAATAAATTCTAGCGATATGGTCTCCCATTTCCATTCTGGTACTGGCAATGGCTGTAGTAGGTTGGTTGGATGCTGGTGTTCGACCTTAATTTGCTGACAATCTTGGCACCTCGCTAAATATTTTGTTGTTTCGCCCTTCATATTAGGCCAATAAAATAGTTTTCTAAGTGTTTTTATCGTTTTCTGGTATCTTGGATGACCATAATACAGTTTCTTATGCACTTCATCCAAGACTGTCATCTTTAATTCTGCTAACTGGTAGGTAAACTTTGTTTTTAAATCGTAATAGTCCATTTTTGTCAATACTCAGATCTGCTTTATCTAAGTTTGTGGTATTGTTTTGTAATTCTGCCATTGTTTTAGTGTAATTTTCATCGTTAATACCTGTTGTCCTTATTCTTTGTTCTAGGTCACTTTCTTCTCTACTGACATTTATTTCGAATAACCCATGGACTCTTCTGCTTAGGGCATCTGCTACCTTATTTTCCTTACCCTTGATATGTCTTACCTCAAAATTGAATTCGCCCAAGAAGGCTAGCCATCTTGCTTGCCTTGCATTAAGATCTGGCTGACTAAACAAATATTTGACTCTGCTATTATCTATCAGTAATAAAAAAATTATTCCCATTATGTAGTGTTGCCACATTTTTAAGGCATGTATTACTGCTGCCAATTCTAATTCATGAGTGGCGTAGTTTCGCTCATGTTCTTTTAATTTTTGGGACTCATAACAAGTCACGTGTCCTTCTTGAGTAAGGATACCACCTAGTCCTTCTTTACTCGCATCGACACAGATGGTAAATTCTTTATCTAGGTCTGCTACCTTCAAGATGGGTGCAGCTGTCAACAATTCCTTCAGCTTGTTAAACTATCTTGACACTTCTGCGACCAATTAAACTTGGTCCCTTTATTTTGTAATGACATGATAGGGTAGGCTATTTTGGAAAACCCCTCTATAAATCTGTGATAATATCCGGTGATTCCCATGAATGACCAGATATCCGCTACATCTTTAGGTACTGGCCATTCCATGATGGCTTTTATTTTCTCAGGGTCTGCTACAATGCCTTCAGTTGAAATTACATGTCCTAGGTACTGTATTTTCTTTTGATAGAAATCACACTTATCAAATTTGGTGTACAGTTTGTGTTTCCTCAAATTTTGTAAAACCATTCTTAAGTGTTCTTCATGTTCTTCCTCTATGTTAGAATAGACTAGAATATCGTCAATAAATACTAGTACGAACTTGTCTAAATACTGATTGAAAATACTATTCATTAGGCACATAAACGTGGCTGGTGCCTTAGTGAGTCCGAAAGGTATGACTACGAACTCATAGTGTCCATATCTTGTTTGAAAGTTTTTTTTGCTTATGTCCTCATCTTTTATCCTAACTTGATGGTAACCGGATCGTAAATCCAACTTTGAAAAGATTTTGGCCCAACCTACTTGATCGAATAGGTCATTTATCCTAGGTAAGGGGTACTTGTTCTTAATATTCATTTTATTCAATTGTTTATAGTCGATACATAACCTTAGAGTATCGTCTTTCTTTTTCACAAAGAGGACTGGCGCTCCCCATGGTGAAACACTTGGCCTGATATACTCTTTTTCCAACAATTTGTGTAGCTGTATTTTTAATTCTGTCAATTCTAGTAAACTCATTCGGTAATGTGACATCCCCAAAAATAAAATATTTTTGAAATTTAAAATTGCTGGAAATTTATTCCATTTTTAGTAAATTCGAATTTGAATTTTTTTTCCATTTATGGCAATTTCAAATTTCGAATTTGGTAATTGTAATTAATTATTTTGACTGTTGGGCAGAGACCTGATTTGACCCAACTAATTATTTGACTATGACACTTGTATGGAAACAAAATATTTTATATTGATTGTAGGAGGACAAATGGAACAACCATGTTAAATTTAGTTGACCATGAGTCCATGAGTGGGGAACATGTTGGAACTACCTTTGGGATGATTATTACAAGTGGAAAATCAGTGATTTGGCCATTGGCAGCCCCTGAAAATTAGGGATTTAGAAACCTGCGAAAATTCCCAAGGGAGGGAAAACACCTAAGCAAATGATAAATAACATATGAGAGGAGGAAGGACGTTGCCAAGTATGCTGGGAAAGGAGACTTTNGTAGGTCATATATGAAGAGAAGCTTTTCCAAGTTCACCCTCATGGATTCATGGTCATGCTAGGGGTTGAATCAGGCAAGTAGTTTGGCTGCCCTGTTCTATGGTTGGGAAGAACGTGGTTGTTCCCTTTGTCTTTCATCGTATTATTTCAAATATGTTATTTCTGTCCCTTCTCTGGATAAATGTTAAATGGTTACATACTTGATAGAATGTATCTGTTAGAAATAATATTAAGGACGGAAGATCGAATGCATCCTACTGTAAACTTAGGAATTGCTAGAATGTCTCTCTACTAGTTCGAAATGGATTATCTTTGTTGCATCTCATTACTGTTATGAATACTAGTTCTCGAAAGTATACTAGCTGGAAGGATATGACTAGTCAATTCTTAAAGAAGATTTGTGTTGTGGTTTGGATTATTACTGTAGTAAGATAAATCATCGTAGTTGAAAACCCCACAAGTAAATTGTGATGCAAATTTGAGTTTACCTACATATTGAATGCAAATGGAAAACTATATATATATATATATATGGACATTTCTAATATATAAAGGCATGCACTGCAGTAGAGTAATTAACTAAGATTTCTTCCATGTACTAGCTGAACAGTCATGATTTATTTTAGGAGATAGCCCTAATCACAAGTGTCTAATACTTATATATGTATATTTAAAGTACGGAAGTGACCTTGCAAATACCAAGAATTATTATAGACCATCTATAACATTTACACATATTTATATCAACCGATGTTTAACGAAAATGTTGAAATGTTGGAAAATTATTAGAGTGAATCGAATTAACACAGTTTAATTACCAGAACTAATCACGAGAGGCGTGAAGGCCCAAGGAAGAAGGGACATCCTGAAACTTAAAACATGCCCCTGAGTAAATTCCTAACTCTGTAAATAACAACACAATCACCTAAAAGTTCAAAACAAAAGTCTTTAACACAAGTATAGTAAGTGCAAATTGAATTCATATACCATCATGTGATATGGAGTCAACTATAAACAAGATACACATATAGCCGGCAATAGCCAAGTATTTTTTCCTTTTCAAAATCCTTTCAAGGAAGTAGCCAATATGGCACTAGTATATTAAACCAATAAAATAACCAGTATTCCATTACAAGTAGGAGGAAGGGAAACCCTGTAATTCTTTTAAAACTAGTATTACATATCTCATTTGGAATTGAAACAAATGAACATCCCATTCGGTGTTTTACTTCCAACGATAGATTTTTCCATCACAAAATGGGTTACCCTTAATCAACGGTACCAAAACCATGACTTAATCACCATTTCGGAGTTTCGAATACCGGGAGTTGGAGGTGTCAAGGAAACTCACGACAAGAATGATAAAATCACGAAATACGAAACCACGACTTAATCGCCATTTCAAATTTTCGGATACCAGAAGTTGGAGGTGTCAAGGACACTCACGACAAGAATGCTAAAAGTGCAAAATGCAAAATGTTGGTCTCTAGTTTGTGATCATGTTTTTGCCTATATTATATCACAAAGACCTCCATCTCTATACCCAGTACCACCCTTTTGGCCTTGTTTTGACATAATTGACATCTCCCTACCACTCAATGGGGCTACTTAAGGTATATTTACGTCTCAAGTTATTTTTATGAATTTTGATTCTTTAAATTAACAATGGAACTAACGTGGCTCGAGTTAGGTACCACTTCTATTCTTGCAACAAGATTTTCCAGTACCAGGTACCAGCTCGCACCCTGTGGAGACACCAACAAAGCTACTACAGATTCGCACGTTATGGACAGAGGGGGAGACAACGAGGTTTACATGACAGATGGAGTCATCGCTCATACAATGATTGAAGGCACAATGATAGAACTGAGTCGTTAATATTTCATGTTTCACACTTCGTGACACTACGTGTCACAAAGATGTGAAGACCATTTTTAAACTTGATTTCAAGCTATTCTCATATCTGGGATCCGTTGGAACTAATGTATTTTTTCTTCATACTGTTATAGAGGAGGATCTATATATAACCAGAGGATCACTCCTAATAAACGGTTGGGTTATGTTATGTTATATCATGAATACATGTTTCTGAATACAAACTATTGTTGAACTATGTTATTTCACTGTCATACGATTTGAGTATTTTCTTCTGAGTTAATGGAGCGTGAAGTTTACACAATGTTTGAGTAGCATGACTGAGTAGTTCTGGTTGTTTCTTTCAGCGTTT
>JASDQU010026520.1:2129-17463 GCA_032191745.1 Picea mariana
GTAAATCTCACATTTTTTTTGAAGGAAAACCTGACAGGGAAACTTAAGGTATGCTTTTCTATATTCATGGAAGGCATCAGTAATAAACTTGTTAATGTAGATTAGTGCACTTTGCCCAAGGGATTTGAACTGCACACCTAATGACATGGAACTAACCAAATACCTAACAACATTGGTGAAAATCAGTTAAATTAACCATTTGAAAAAATACAAAAATAAAATTAAAAATGTACATTTTTAATATTTAGAATATTTCGAAACTTAAAAGACATTCATGACTCATTAATGATCAACTGTCAAAATACAATGTACACCATAGATTTGAAAGTAACCATAAATTGTAGTTTTTTCATTCGATGTCATCAAAATGTATTACATTGATAAGATGATAGATGGGAATGCCAATGGTAAAATACAAAATATGGAAGTAGACGAGTCTCATGTCTCGTTCTCCTATAAAAGCATCTCGTAAGTTCTTAATGCTCCATAATTTCCATCAGATGAGTGGAAAAGAACACTGTTCTGAAAATAACGACAACTTGGTCATCAAAATCCTTCTTTGCTAGGTTTTTGTTCACCGAAACTCTTCTTTGCTAGGGTCTCTGAAAAAAAAGTGTTTGAAATGGGTCAAAGCACCCCTTTTAATCAACTTGAATGTTTTTTATGAGGCTTGTGAATTCGACTTGCTTTTGACGCAGCGTCCAACTGCGTCGAACTGGTTGTGACTTGCATTTCCAATGAGTTAGACGAGTCTGAGGCATGTGTCCTGCGCGAGTCTGACTCCTCTGATTTGTACTATATTGAGGAAAGGGGTGTATCAGGTAAGGTAGTGTGTCTTGTCCAAGTTCGACTCATTGGAAGGATGAAGTTGCAAGTTTGATTGGTTCGATTCACAGTATGTTGAGGGAGGGGAAGGTAGCGTAGATGACCCAGTTCCACCTCTATGGGAATGATTTTGTGTCAAGGCACATTGTTGAGGGCTATGCAACAAATAATGTTGTGGAGAACTTGTCCTCCTTGAATTAAACTAAAAAATTGAACCTTTTTCTCTTCTATGAGCGTTGGAGGGAAGTCGATAAGAAAAAGGCAAAAATAAAATCTTACTTCAAATTACATGTTTCTTTCTTAGATTTTCTTAGATCATTTAGGGAGAACGTGTCTTTTTATCCAAGCGTTGAGGTTAAAAGAATTTTTAAAGGGAATGAGAATTCAAAGGTTTTAGCCAAAATGGAATGTCCAATTGTTGAATGACTCTAGGAATTCCAAGAAATTAAGATTGGGCAAGTCTTTCTAGTGTCCAATTTAGGAATTAAGATAAGGCAAGACGTTATCTTGGCTCAAGTTTCAACCATATCATATTATTGAAAAATGTATTCAAGATATCACAATTCATTTATATTGAAGTATCTCTTTGAAGGCACCAAGCTGAGCTATATTGTTTGTTTTGTCAAATGTATTTGCTTGTTAAGAAATAATGGTTGTTTGTGTATATTGGGTTGGTCTTAATGCCCTGCAAACCTATACGGTGTCATGTTGTGCTAAGCTATATTATTTGCTTTGTCAAATGTATTTGCTTGTTAAGAAATAATGGTTGTTTGTGTATATTGGGTTGGTCTTAATGCCCTGCAAACCCATAAGGTGTCATGTTGTGCTAAGCTATATTGTTTGCTTTGTCAAATGTATTTGCTTGTTAAGAAATAATGGTTGTTTGTGTATATTGGGTTGGTCTTAATGCCCTGCAAACCCATAAGGTGTCATGTTAACCCATAAGGTATCATGTTGTGTAGGTTGTTTTGTTTTAATATATAGTGTAAATTTTCATAGGGATGAATCCACTCCACACCATTGTTTTACTATAATATAAATTTCCTATATTTCGATGCATTTGAAAAGTGCTAGAGCAATTTTAATCATGTTTTGTTCCTGTTATTAGAAATTATGTTTTAAGGTTGTGGATTGCGCTTATTAAGGGATCTTTGATGTATCATGAAGTATCATGTTATTATTATTTTGTGTTTGTGCTATTGTTATATTGTCGTTTATTCATAACATGATGTGATGTGTGAAGTGTTTGGCTAGTATTGTCATTTATTCAGAAATGAGTGTAAAATATGGACATGGAGAATGTTTAGACAAATGGATCTCATTAATAACATGTACTAACGAGTCTGAGGTTGGAAGTGAGAGTCATGTTCCTTTAGTGYGTTGCTCCATAGCATGGAGAGCATCAATTTTGGATGGGTAGTTGTTTGGCCTTGATGTTTCCATTTAGTTATCAAGGGTTCATTTTCTTGAGAAGTTCAATGGATATGTTTATAGTGCTCMACTGTGAATAATGGTCGGGCCAAACTCAAAAAACAATGTTACATGCCTAAACAACAATAGTACTCAATTGATTTCAATTAAATTTCATAATGCATAAAACTTAAGCTTCATAATACTTGAAATCATTCATGGAATCTAAAGTACTATTAAGTATAAGACATTTAATTAGGGGTAAATTAATCAATGTTGAGACATACATGTATTCAAGTGTTGTGACCCTACCTAAACAACAATAGTACTCAATTGATTTCAATTAAACTTCATAATGCATAAAACTTAAGCTTCATGATACTTAAAATCATTCGTGGAATCGAAAGTACTATTAAGTATTAGTATGACATTTAATTAGAGGTAAATTAATCAATGTTGAGACATACATGTATTCAAGTGTTGTGACCCTACCTAAACAACAATAGTACTCAATTGATTTCAATTAAACTTCATAATGCATAAAACTTAAGCTTCATAATACTTGAAATCATTCCTAGAATACAAAGTACTATTAAGTATTAGTATGACATTTAATTGGAGGTAAATTAATCAACGYTGAGACATACATGTATTCAAATGTTGTGACCCTACCTAAACAACAATAGTACTSAATTGATTTCAATTAAACTTAATAATGCATCAAACTTAAGCTTCATAATACTTAAGATCATTCATGGAATCCAAAGTACTATTAAGTATAAGACATTTACTTAGGGGTAAATTAATCAATGTTGAGACATACATGTATTCAAATGTTGTGATCCATTAGMTTTGATCATTTTATAGTCTATACAATTTTATCCTTACTATGAGTAAGACCACTTTTATTTTTTAATGATTCATATGGAGCTTATTTTTATCAAGGATAGTTAGACAAGGGATTACTGCCAAGGGGAAATGACATGCTACATTTGGTATTGTTSAAATATTGTAACTTCAAAGAATATTCTAATTATATTTGAGTTATTATTTAATAGATCAAATCCCCTTTTGTGGATTGATCAAGTCAGGTTTTGTATAAGATCAAATCCCCTTTTGTGGATTGATCAAGTCGGGTTTGGTATAAGATCAAATCCCCTTTTGTGGATTGGTCAAACTATATTTATATAGTGGTATCTGTAAAGTCCGCCCCTAGTAATTATAAAGTGGCTTTAGCCACTTCTAGGAGAAGTCGGCTCAACCAAGTGAAGAGACACAACCCTAGTGCCATCTCACACTTGTATTTATATGTGAGGTTGGTGTCTCATTTACACACAATCACTCACTCATCTAGTGAGCATATCTTGAAGGCAGTTGCAGTTGCAAGAGGAAGGAGAAGAGAGGCACATGCTCAGTCTTGGTCTATCTTTGGTGTTTTGGTCTTAGTATTAGCATTGTATTGGAAATCTATTATTAAGGAAGTTTTATTATTGAGGAAGTTTTTGTTGGGTTTTCATCCCCATGAGTGTTTATCAGGATAAAATGGTGTGTACCTTGTGATTGTGTTTCTTTTAGTAATCATCTTTATACTGTTGTTTTGAAATTGCATTGAATGTTCATGGAATTAGGAAATAACTTAATAACAACAGTAAAAACTTAACATGGTATCAAATCTTCACTGAATAGAGCATCTTTCACTGGGTATCTAGACGTCACTATTGTCGTACAAGAAAATGAGGGGTTTTTACTGAAAATAAATTTTTGGCCAAAAATCACCTTAGGAAGTGCGCCCTGCCCTAGCGCATCTTTTGGCAATTTGAGCGAACTTTTCCAGTGGCTAGATTCTTTGAAAAGTCAAACCCTAGTTTTGACTGGTACCAAAAAACCAGGGAACCAGAACCAATACCAGTCCAGAATTGTGCAGGTCAAGTTTCAAGGGTTAAAACTTGGAATTTTCTAAAACAGTCAACTCCAACAAACTCACCTCAGCCCAACGCATCTCCTGGTAAACTCAGTTTCATTTTTTGAGCACGTTCATTTTCTGGTTGTTTTTTTAGCTCCAGGTCAAGATGTCTGCAAGCACCAAGCTTGCTGACAAGATAGAAGGTGTGGAAAATTTTCGTGCCTAGAAGTACAAAGTTGGACTCATTCTTGAAGAGAATGACCTTTCAAAATTCATAAAAGAGAATGTATCGGAACCCGAAGAAAATGCAGTCAAAGAGAAGTACAAGAAGGATATGATTAAGACTAAAAGAATAATTGTAGATTCCATTAAAGACCACTTGATCCCTCAAGTGTCTTCTAAGAATACTCCAAAAGATATATTTGATGCCTTAACCATAATGTATGAAGGAAAGAACATCAACCATAAGATGAACTTGAGAACCCAACTCAAGAATACAAAGATGCAAAAAGGAGAAACAGTTCAAGACTATTTCTCTAGGGTTTCTCAATTCAAGGAACAATTAAAGGCAATTGGAGACAACTTAGATAAAGATGATCTCGTGATGACAACTCTTAATGGTCTCACAAGACCTTGGGATGCCTTCATCCAAACTATTTGTGCAAGAAAAGAGAAACTTTAATTTGACAGTTTATGGGAAGAATGTGTTCAAGAAGAAGCAAGAGTGGCCAACCAAGAAGTCGTCCTATTAAGATATGAAGATCAAGCCCTAGCTGCTCATGCTAAGGGTGGAAAGGGAAAGTCTCATTTTCAAAAGGAGACCCACTTTCATAAAGAGTCTCACTCTCCAAAGAGATTCCATAAATATCATAAGGGTCAAAGAAAGGGAAAAGATTTATCCTCCTACCAATGTTATCATTGTGATAAGATGGGACACATTGCTAAGAATTATCCTGCTAGAAGGGAAGAATACAAGAGGAGAAATAACAAAAGACATCATGCCCATGCAACCGAAGATGATGAGCCACCCAATAAGTTAGCTAAAGAAGAGATTGACGAATATGTTTTGTTTTTCGCTCTCTCGGGATCTGTGACACCTTGAGAGGATACTTGGCTCATAGATAGTGGTGCCTTTAAGCACATGACATGTTAGAAGAACACTCTCTCCAGCCTTATAGAAAAGGACTCCCCCTAGAAAGTTTCACTTGGAGATGATTATCAGTACCCTATCAAAGGAATGGGAGAAGCCACCTACAAACTTGATTTAGAAACTCTGATGAGAATGAAGGATGTACTCTACGTACCAGGTTTGAAAAAGAACTTACTTTCTATTTCAACCCTAGATAAGAAAGGTTCTAGGGTTTCTTTCATAGATGGTAAAGTTCTTATGTGGTCTATAGGAAAAACTATAGAAGATGCAATTGTTATTGGAATATAAGGTGGTTTGTACAAGTTAAAGGGTCACTCAGATGTAGCTTTGACTCACTCTACTGAAAGTCCTTGTGAACTTTGGCATAGAAGACAAGCTCACATCAACTACAAAGCCTTACCATATGTAAGCAAGGTAGTTACAGGTTTACTAGAACTAAAGGTTGATCACAAAGGTGTATGCATGGGATGCGCATAAGGAAAGAACATGAAGAATCCTTTTCCAAAGAGCGACAATAAAGCATAAAGAATTTTGGAACTTGTCCACTCAGATGTATGCGGTCCAATGCCATCAACCTCTCTAAGTGGGTATGTATACTATGTATATTTTATTGATGATTACTCTCGTAAGACTTGGGGTTTATTTATTGAAGTCAAAAGATGAAGTACTTGGAAAGTTCAAGGAATTCAAAGCCTTGGTAGAAAACCTATCTGAAAGGGAAATCAAGATACTCAGGTCAGACAATGGAGGAGAGTACACTTCAAATGAATTTGGAAGATTTTGCAGGGATGTCGAGATTAAGAGGGAGCTCACCACTCCCTATAATCCTCAACAAAATGGTGTAGCAGAAAGAAAGAATAGAATGATTATGGAAGTAGTAAAGACTATAATTCACGATCAAGATTTTCCAATGCACTTATGGGTTGAAGCAACAAGAACAACAGTATATGTCCAAAACAGATTATCCCATAGTGCACTTGGATTCAAAATTCCCGAAGAAATGTTCACCAGAAAGAAGCCAGAATTAAGCCATCTCAAAATATTTGGTTGTCCAATATTTGTACACATTCCAAAAGAAAAGAAAACTAAGTTGGATCCTTTAGGAAAGAAGGGAATATTTGTTGGATACTGTGAGGTCTCTAAGGACTTCAAAATTTACATACCATGTTACCATCATATTGAGATCGACAGAGATGTAACTTTTGATGAAGATGCATCACTCAAAAGATCAAGGAAATGTTAGCTTGAAGAAATATATGAAGAAGAACCTGTAACTCCCAGAGTTGCAGAACCCGTGAAGGAAGTTACAATTATCCATGATGATGAGATTCCAGAAGATCATGATATGATAGAATCTCAAGAACCTCCCCGTATGACAATTTCTCACAAGAGAAAGCCAGCTTGGGCGAAAGAACTTATTCAAGATGCAGAGAAGTATGGTGCCCCAGAAGGAACCATGAGACAAAGCAAGAAGCCTAAGCCATTCTCCAACTATATGGCCTTGATGTGTGATCTTGTAGAGAAGGAATCTACTTGCTTTGAAGAAACCGTTCAGAAGAAAGAATGGATGGATGCCATGACAGAAGAATACCAGTCCATTATGAAGAATAATGTATGGGAAGTAGTTCCCAAACCAAAGAACAAAGTTGTGGTATCTTCTAAATGGATATACAAAATAAAACATACAACAAACGAAAGCATTGAAAAACATAATGCAAGATTTATGACTCGTGGATTTTTTCAAAATGAAGGTATTGACTATGAAGAAACATTTGCTCCTGTAACCAGATACACTTCTATCAGAACCATCATAGCTCTTGCAACCAAAATGAAGTGTAAGTTATACCAGATGGATGTGAAAACAACTTTCTTAAATGGTGTTATTGAAGAAGAAGTGTATATATAACAACCACAAGGGTTTGAAGTTGAAGATAAAAAGACTCGTGTCTACATATTGAAGAAAGCTCTGTACAGGATGAAACAAACTCCTAGAGCTTGGTATGGCATAATTGATAGTTTCCTGACAAGCTTGGGCTTTACCAAGAGTAAAGATGATCCTAACCTATACTTTAAGGCTATGAATGATGAGCCAATTATATTGCTACTATATGTGGATGATTTATTCTTGATAGGAGAATAAAATCTCATCATAGATTGCAAGAAGAAGCTCGTTGTAGAGTTTGAAATGAAAGACTTAGGCTCGATGCATTATTTCTTAGGTCTTGAAGTTTGGCAGAGCCCAGAGAAGATCTTCCTTACCAAGGGAAGTATACAGTTGAAATATTGAAGAGATTTGACATGTTGGAATGTAAAGCCATGAATACACCCATGGAAACGAATTTGAAGCTCCTGGTTGATACTTCATCAGAGTTGGTTGATGTTACTCTATACAAACAGATTATTGGATCATTGATGTATCTGACAAATACCAGACCAAATATATGTTTTGTTGTGAACAACTTGAGTCAGTATTTGGTGGAGCCTAGACATGTTCACCTTGTAGTTGCAAATCATGTGATGATATACCTTAAGGGTACGTTGGATTATGGTCTCTGTTATACTGGAGATCATGACTTCAGACTATATGGTTACACTGATTCAAAGTGGTCTTGAAGTGCTTCAAATAGAAAGAGCACTTCGAGATGTTGTTTCGGTTTGGGGTCATCCATGACTTCGTGGCAACGCAGGAATAAATCCAGTATTTCTCTCAGCACGACAGAAGCAGAGTACATTGAAGCATGTTCCGCCAGTTGTGAAGCCATATGGCTTCGAAAGTTGTTGACAGGTTTGTTTGATCTGGAGATGGAAGCCACCGTGATTCTATGTGATAACTAGAGTTGTATAAAGATGACAGAGAACCCAATGTTCCATGATAAGATGAAGCACATAGAGATACGGTACCACTACATTCGTGATATGGTGCAAAGAGGAGCTGTAAATCTCCAATATGTTGGCACAAATGAGTAGGTTGCAGATGTGTTGACCAAGCTCGTGTCTCATGTGAAGTTTGAGTACTTCCGAGACAAGGTTGGTGTTGTCCGAAATGACCTCCCTCAAAAGGGGGAGTGATGTTGATGATACTATGGTATCCTAACCAACACCGAGTAGCTCCATTAGGATTTTATATCCCAGGGGATTGATCATCCTTGGGCAGATCCAGAAGGTCTGGTAAGGATGGTCTATCAGAGTACCTGTGCATGTATATTCCAACTTTGGTCAGTAGTGGTAGCTTCGTTGGGATTTTATATTCTAGGGAATCTTATGATTCATGGGTAGATCCCGAAGGTTCAATAAGGATGGTCTGTCAAAGTACCACATCGATTGTTAGAATTTTATATCCTAGAAAATCTTATGATTCCTGGGCAGATCCTGAAGGTCCGATAAGGACGGTCTGTCAGAGTACCACAAATGTTGTTGTTGATGCACCTGCCTCATTTTGTTGTCACATGTTGGTGATGATGTTGTTCCAGCTTCGTGTTGTTGTTGATGTTGTTGTTCCAACTTTGTGTTGTTGATGATGTTGTTGTTCTAGCTTCATGCTATTGATGTTGATGTTTTAGCCTCATGTTGATGATGATGATGATGTTACTCCAGCTCCATGCTGTAAGCAATGATGATATTGATGATGAATTTTTTTTTTGATGATTTATAGATGTATTAGTCAGTGTTCCATATGTTGATGATGATGTTTCCCTCCCCTTCTCTTGATGATGTTGTATTGAGTCATGTTAGTAGAATACTCTTCTCATTAAGGGGGAGTGTTGAAATATTGTAACTTCGAAGAATATTCTAATTATATTTGAGTTATTATTTAATAAATCAAATCTTGTTTTGCGGATTGATCAAATCGGGTCTTGTATAAGATCAAATCCCCTTTTGTGGATTGGTCAAACTATATTTATATAGTGGTATTTGTAAAGTCCGCCCCTAGTAATTTTAAAGTGGTTTTATCCACTTCTAGGAGAAGTCGACTCAACCAAGTGAAGAGACACAACCCTAGTGCCATCTCACACTTGTATTTATATGTGAGGTTGGTGTCTCATTTACACATACTCACTCACTCATCTAGTGCGCATATCTTGAAGGCAGTTGCAGTTGCAAGAGGAAGGAGAAGAGAGGCACATGCTCAGTCTTGGTCTATCTTTGGTGTTTTTGTTTTAGTCTTGGCATTGTATTGGCAATCTATTATTGAGGAAGTTTTTGTTGGGTTTTATCTCCCATGAGGGTTTCCCAGGATAAAATGTTGTGTACCTTGAGATTGTGTTTCTTTCAATGATCCTCTTTATATTGTTGTTTTGGAATTGCATTGAATGCTCATGGAATTTGGAAATAACCTAATAACAACAGTAAAAACTTAACATGTATTAGAGCACAGAAGGCCATGAACTTGTAGGTGTGTGAGAGAAATCATACAATGCAACATTGAAAAGGTCATAAAAATAATAATAGAAAGAAGGGTGTTGTAATATGAACATTTCTTGTACACATGGGTTGACTATTATGAAGACAATGGATATGTGGCTTGGAGAAACAATAGTTTGACAAACAAGGAGAGTATGTTGTGGAGTTATTGCCTTGTAATGGTTGTTTAATTTATCCCCAGTTGGGATRRCACTCCACCCCCTGCTCGCTAAAGGCTAAAGAAAACTAGGCCTAAGGAGCTATGCAGGAGCTACGATTGTTGGAGKCACTTGAGTAGATGCAATGGAGTTGGATGAATGGGGTGTTCCATGCCAAGAGGAATTCATTAGGACTAGTTTTGTGGCACTTTTGTTGTAAAGCAATACGTTAATATTATAGCTCTTGTTTTACTGGATGTTGCAATGTTTTTGTGTGTAATGTCTCTTTCCAAGTGAGGACTCYAGAGAGGAGAGCTTATCAGTCTAAACATCCCCTTTAKACTATATGATCCAAATGGATATCGGTGGCCACCTAGCTTTTCCAACTGGCTCAAAACARTTTTCTAACAATTTTGGCAATTTACTATTTTTAGCAGTTTTAACTTCCGGGGCCATTTTGAGGGCCTAAATGAAGGTTTTTCAGGATCGAGCTCCTCAATTATAGTTGAAGTCACAATTGATCCCCCAAAATGAATCTCCTCGACGATATCTTTCCAACGGGCTATCACACGCCTAAAATGGAGATCATATGCAAAAGTTACGACCCCAGGAAGTTCATGTACTAACTTACCCAAACGAGGCTCTCATGAATTTTGGCGCTTCATCTCCTAGGGTTAGGTTTTTGGATGTCTAGGGTTTTTGTCATTCTTGCTTATTGTAAAAAGGCCTTCAGAGACTCATTGTAATGTTCCTTTTACAAATGTGCGTTGTCGTCACATGTCTTCTCAGACATAAGTCGCCACCATTACATCAAGCTTGTTTCCGCTGCATTTTACAGTTTCAGCTTATTTGGTTATTGAATAGAAAACCAATTTTATTGTATCTCTGTTATTTTGTGTTAATCACCTGTTAATAATCTGTATTCATTTCATTCTGCTCACAAAATCTGGATCAGTGGTATCAGAGCAGTCTGCTCCTTGTCGTCTTAATGCATGTCCCCAACGAGGTCGAAGTACAAAGAGTTGGGTCTTGAGCTTGTTTCTCTTGAAGACAGAAGCTCTCGCATGCCCAAGCGACCTCCCTAGGCAGGAGAAAAGAAAGCCTCTGAATTAGATGCGGATTCTGACTCTGAGCTAGAACCAGAAATGGGAAGATGGATCATTGACACGGAACCCAGTGCCACCGTTGCTACCACCAAGCTCCAGCCTGGTGAACCAGACGAGCCAAAATAATGAGAGCGTTTGTTCCATTCACAGATGTGGGTAAAAGGCACCCCACTACACTTCATCATTGGTAGTGGTAGCCAGAAGAACCTTATCTCAGCAGAGGTCGTCAAGCAACTAGCCCTGCCAACAACGCCGCACCCACAACCCTACACCATTGGATGGCTCCGCCAAGTAAGTGATCTCTGCGTCAGCCAACAGTGTCGACTGTCATACGACATCAAGTGCTTCAAAGACGAGGTATTGTGTGATGTTGCTCCTCTCGAAGTTTGTAATGTTCTTTTGAGACAACCTTATTTATGGAAACGTCATGTTGTATATGAGTCTAGGCTTCGTAGTGTTATTATTACTTTGAACAAGAAATTATACAGGATACCTGAGGCAGTCCCACCTAGTGTTATTTATTTGATCTCTGCTAAGCAATGTAGGAAGATCATMTCTCAGACGGGRAAGTTTGTATTCTTCGTGATTCTCTCTCAGAATAAGMGAAAGATCACAACCACATCCAGGGTCTCTGCGGCCGACCTCTCCACACARCAGAAGCAAGTAAATAAGGTCGTAGAAGAATACTCGGATATCTTCTCACCTACAAGGGTACCTCTACACTGCCARATCAAGCACCCCATCGATCTGACCCCCGAMACACTGCTRCCCAATGGGCCAGTCTATCGTCRCTCTTTGTTAGAGAATGAGGAGATCAAGCGACAGATCCAAGAAATGCTCCACAATGGGCACATCCGCCCTAGCTCATCACCTTGTGGGAGCCCAATCGTGCTAGTACAGAAGAAAGATGGAACCTGGTGACTCTGTATTGATTACCGGGCTCTGAATAAAATAACAGTCAGAAACCGGTACCCGATTCCCCAAATCAATGACCTCCTTGATCAACTCACGGGGGCCAAATACTTCAGTAAGATTGATATGAAGTCTGGCTACCACCAGGTCCCAATAGAACAAACAAATGTATGGAAGACCGCCTTCAAGTCAAAGGAAGGCCTTTTTGAATGGTTGTTCATGCCCTTTGGTTTGACAAATGCTCCAGCCACTTTCATGAGGATTATGGACGATATCCTGCGACCATTCACCAATACTTTTGTAGTGGTGTATCTGGATGACATTCTAATTTATAGAAAGACTTGGGCCGAACACTTGCAGCATATTCAACAGGTTCTTCACATCCTGCGGCAACACAAGCTATACGCCAACTTGGAAAAATGCTCCTTCGGCATGGACAAGGTCCATTACATGGGCTACATCATTGATCAACATGGCGTATAAGTGGATCCAGCCAAGATCTAAGTCATCCGTGACTGGCCACCCCCAACAACACTCACTGAGCTTCCAAGCTTCTTGGGCCTTGCTAATTTCTACCGCAAGTTCGTGTTGGGATTCTCCCATATTGCATGGGCCCTTAGCCAAATAAACAGGGGTGGTGGTAAGGAAAAATTTGTGTGGGGCCGGTCCCAACAACAAGTGTTCGATGATTTGAAGCAACGATTGTGCTCAGCCCTAGTTCTTTCACTGCCAGACCTGCAACATCCCTTTGAGATCGAGACAGATGCTTTAGACTATGTTGTGGGTGTCGTTCTCACTCAGCACGGCCACCCCATGGCCTATCAGAGTGAAACACTGTCAGATATTGTCCGTAAGTACCCTACTTACGACAAATAAATGTACTCCATTGTGAAAGCATGCCGCCAGTGGAGACATTACATTCTTGGGAAGGAGACAATCATCCACACTGATCATAAGCCACTGCAGTTCATGCAGACACAGGGAAAATTGCAGAATGACCGCCATCAAAAGTGGTCCACATACATGCAGCAATTCCACCTCAACATCAAGTATAAAACATGAAGCACCAATCGCGTCATTGATTGCTTCAGCAGACCGCCAGTCACGACACTCACTATGGTGCTAGACTCTTGCAGCCATGAGACATCTGGATGGCCCCAACTCTATGAGACAGACCCTGACTTCGCCACCACCTACCAAATGTTGGGTGTAAACATAGTTGTCGATAATTTCCATCTTCAGGATAGGTTATTGTGCCGTCTGGGCCATATCTGTGTTCCATCAAGTGAGCGAGCGAAGCTGATCTGGGAAGCCCACTACAGTCGGGTGGCAGGACACTTCGGCATCGAAAATACAGTGGCGATGCTACAGAAACATTTCTACTGGCCGAAACTTCGATAGGAGGTCAGCAAGTATATCAGGTCATGCACTGCCTGCGCTATTGCCAAACCGACCACTAAGAAACAGGGTTTGTACACCCCTCTTCCTACTACTAACAGGCCATAGGAATCCATCTCAATGGACTACATGTCAGGCCTCCCGTCCACCAAGCGGGGAAATGACTGTGTTTTTGTGGTTGTTGATCGTTTTTCTAAGATGGCGATTCTGGTTGCCTGCAAGAAGAGCATCACAGCAGAGGCCACTGCCAAACTCTTCTTTGAACGAGTTTGGGTACACTTTGGAATCCCACAAACCATTGTCTCATATCAGGATAGTCGATTTCTCACCACATTATGGTCGAGCCTTTGGTCACTACTGGACACCAAGCTCACCAAATCCATGACCTTCCACCCCCAGATAGATGGCCAAACTGAGGTTGTAAATCGAATGATTATGCATATCCTTCGCATGTATAATTCAAAGCACCCTCACACATGGGATGAGAGCCTTCCCTATGTCCAACATAGATACAACCGAGCCCTACATAGCTTAACCGACCATAGCCCCTTTCAAGTGGGGTTGGGATACCAACCATTGGGTCCCATAGATGTTGCACTTCCCCTTACGGTCACCTCGACCGACTCATCTCCTGCTCCAACTGAAGCTGAAAAAGCCACCCAGTTCATTGAGCGGATCCAGCACATCCGCCAACAGGGTCAGGATATCCTACAGAAGTACAATGAAAAGTACAAACAATGCCATCATCAACATCGGGTGCCACATAAGTTTCAGGTGGGTGACAAAGTTTGGTTGCACTTGCAGAAAGAATGCCTTACAGGACCCCATCGGAAGCTTCATCCACTCTGTTATGAGTCGTACACTATCACCAAAGCCATGGGGGATAATGCTTTTGAGCTCAACATCCCTCATTTCCTTGGCCTGCACCCAGTGTTCAACGTGGATCTCCTTCGCCCTTATTTCTCACCATTATGGGACACCTCAGAAGTAGCAGAACAACTGACACCAACAGAGCTCAACCCCAACTGCATACAACAGGCATCCAATGATCAGATTGTGGACAGACAGATCAAGGGCACTCGACAACAAAGGATCCAGCTTTATCGAGTCGTGAAAGCAGGGCAACTCCTACACCAGGGCAAGTGGCTCACCCGGGGCCAAATTCAACAGAAATTTCTTCATCTGATGGGGGGACCTCAATGCAATGGAGACCATTGCTTCATAAGGAGGGAGGATTGATCTAGATGGATATCGATGACCACCCACCTTTTCCAACTGGCTCAAAACTGTTTTCTGACAAATTTGGCAATTCACTATTTTTAGCAGTTTTAACTTCTGGGGTCATTTTGAGGGCCTAAATGAAGGTTTTTCGGGATTGAGATATTCAATGATAGTTGAAAGCATGATGGAACCCCCAAAATGAATCTCTTCGACGATACCTTTCCAACGGGATATCACACGCCTAAAACGAAGATCGTGTGCAAAAGTTACGACCCCGGGAAGTTGATGTACTAACTTACCCAAACGGGGCCCACATGACTTTTGGCGCTTCATCTCCTAGGGTTAGGTTTTTTTATGTCTAGGGTTTTGGGCATTCTTAATTATTGTAAAAAGGCTTTCAGAGCCTCATTGTAATGTTCTTATTGTGAATGCGCATTGCCATCACATCTCTTCTCGGAGATAAGCCGCCACCATTCCAGCAAACTTGTTTCCGCTGCATTTTATAGTTTCAACTTATTTCGTTATTGAATAGAAAACCAATTTTACTCTATCTCTGTTATTTTGTGTTAAGCACCTATTAATAATCTGTATTCATTTTTTTCTACTCATAAAATTCAGATCAGTGGTATCAGAGCGGTATGCTCCTTGTCGTCTTAATGCATGTCCCCAACGAGGTCGGAGTACAAAGAGTTGGGTCTCGAGCTTGTTTCTCTTGAGGAAAGAAGCTCTCGCATGCCCAAGCGACCTCCCGTGGTAGGAGAAAAAAAGATGATGTGACAGGAGATCCTTTCAAACTGTTGATTGAGGAATCCCTCATGCAACAGAGGAACGAGGTGATGGATAGTTTCGC
>JASDQU010026522.1:5806-21845 GCA_032191745.1 Picea mariana
TCATAAAAGACAAATTTTTTATATGAGTAAATAATTAATAAGAAAATAAGCATGCATTTAGTTATGTAAAATACTCTAGAAAAAAATCAAGTTGTCGCATACCTTAATGAGATTCTCTTTGTTTTGAGAATAGGTTATTCTCTATTGAACAGAGCCAACCACATGAAGGTGGAAGCTCATATGGCCCCTCCCCCCCCTCGCATTGCTTTCAATTCCTTACCCAACAAATGATTCTTTTTATATAGAAAACATATAGACATTCATGCATAACTAGGATAGTCATCAAAACATATGAACATATAAACATCGATAAAGATCCAAATACAAGTCATGAATTTATACATCTATTTTTTTTTTATTTATGTTTTTTTACATTCATAAAATTGACAATTGGGGTATCATAATCATCCAAGGACATTGTATTTTGTGTGCTCTGTCCTTCTATTGTTTGTGTGTGCTCATGTACCATACTTCTGGTATGTCGTTGAGAAGGGTTAGCTGGCATCTATTCAGGGTCGTGAACTGGAACAATGAAAATGATCATATCGATATGTTGAAATATAATTGAAATAACTAATTCATTATTCTGATTAACATTACACTATTGTTCTTTACCTATCTCTGTAGCTGCGATAGTTGGTGCGTTAATTTATTTTCCACTTGGTTGCTCTCACATTTCACCCTCCTAGGTTACATTCTCTTCAATTTTGAGAATATAATATATGAGTATAATTCAGGAAATAAATATCTACAATCATGGTAAATATTTCTAATTCTAAAGCATACATACCAGAATGGGTACTCTGCTCTACATTATCACTAGACATGTGCACCCTTGTATGACGAGGCATTTGCTAAATACCGCTGGATTCACTACTGCGGTAGCACTATTGCTTGAAAACAAACATAAATACTTAGTTAAGGGTGATATATTAAAATATGAATAGACTTTAAAAGCATGCTACTGTAGTTTCCTTATTCATTTGATTTACCTGCATGGCTGGGGAGATAGGAGTCTAGCCCAAGATTTTTCTATATTCAATCACACTTTTAAAACCATGCTTGTAACCAAGCTTTAGGTCCTCCTCGGTGGCAGTAGTATCGAACATATTTAACTGCAATGCATAACACCATTAAAAATACCAATAACAAAAACATATATTTGTTTGCTACTATTAAATAAATATCAACCATAGTTAATCATTTAAATCTTACTATTTGGGATTTTAGTTTTCCATAGCCACCCTGGCCTAGTTTATGCTGACCATGTTTTTCCACTCTGGCCTTTGTTGCTTTGGAGGTGTCTGGTAACCTACATATGGAATTTTTGAAAAAAAATAGATATCGGAATTCTTACTTAAAATAGGAAAAAAAAAACATAAATGATCATATTTCACTGATAATATGACGTGTTGTACCTTGCTTGACCAGCTCGTGGTTGTGGACCTTGTTTTTTAAAAAAGTTTTCCTTTGCATATTCTATTAGCGCCTTCCACTCTTTCTTGGGAACCATGGGAGGGCGCTCGTGCTTGAGGTCTATTTTCAATTTCTCCCTATACTGGGCCCTAGTATATTTTAAATTCTTGCTGGCTAACTTTGTAACTAATTTCTTGTTAAAAGTGTTGTCGAACAAGTTTACCATGTGATCTATTAAATAATATTTATTTTTTCTATCTTGGCCATTCCACCGTGTGAGAAAAGTGGGGCCAAATAGATCCAATGCTTTGCCATTTAAGTTTCTATAGAAAACATTATTTCTTGCAGAAACATGTTATCCATTAATTTATAATAATCTCAACAAATGTCCATTTCAATTTCATGAAAAAAATGAATCAATTAGTTAACAATTAACTGCAATCTTTTGAATCTTGATTGGAACACATGCGTCATCCACCAGAAAGGTGACATCTAGTGATCCAGTTCTTTTAATTCATTCTTCTCCATGCAGAATAGTATCCTATCCATCTACAATATGTTCCTCTATGGAGTCATGTGGAGTCCCAGGCTCCGACTCATCATGCTCTGGCATGTCATGCTGGTCAAAATCATTTCGCTTATCAATGGATTCGAGGGGAACCTCAGGAGGCTCAAAAAGACTCAGTTGCACTTTGTTATGTCGAATTTTTTTTTGCATTGGACCATCACTGCTACCTATAGCAGTTACAGGATCGACAGGTTCCCCACGCATGGGGTTTAAAAAATCCTACAAACAGAAAAATTTACTTTATCAGATCATATACAAAATATAAAACAAAAAAATGGATATGAAATTGTCATAGCTGATAAAACTATGTGAAGATGCCACTTACCCCAAAATTAGTTATTGTAGTTTGTAGCTCTACAATTATTTCCCTGTCCTCCTGTGTCAGGGGTCTTTTTCTAAGAAAACCTAGACATTCTATGTTATACTTCATCAAGGCCTTCGTTACAGTTTTCATTGGGTCAGTCAAATAAAATATTTCATCCTCATCAATATCCTCTATGGGAGCTTTCCCATGTTGACCATGCCACAATACATTGATGAATAAAATTAATGATACGAACTTTAACAATTGAGAAATTTAGTTGTTGTAGTCATAAGTTGTTACTGTATTTAACATTTACCTAGTGAGGCATTGTGGGTGCCTTTCGACGGTCACCCTGGACAGATGTAGCGGGTGAGTTTCAGACATGGTCACCCTCGACAGATGTTGACACAGTAAATCAATCAACAAAAGTTACTAAATTCACCTGTAACATTAAAAAAATGAAATATTGCAATAATATCAGAAAAACAATAACAAAATTTTAGAAATTTAGTTGTTGTAGTCATAAGTTGTTACTGTATTTAACATTTACCTGGTGAGGCAATGCAGGTGCCTTTCCACAATCACCCTGGATAAATTTAGTGGGTGATTTTCGGACACGGTCACCCTAGACAAAAGTTGACACAATAAATCAATCAACAAAAGTTATGAAATTCACCCGTAACATTTAAAAAATGAAATATTGGAGTAATATAAGAAAAAAAATAATGAAATTTCAGAAATTTAGTTGTTGTAGTCATAAGTTGTTACTTTATTTAACATTTACCTACTGAGGCACAGTGGGTGCCTTTACACAGTCACCCTGGAGAGATGTTGACACAATAAATCAATCAATAAAAGTTATGAAATTGGCCTGTAACATTAAAAAAATGAAATATTGCAGTAATATCAGAAAAAAATAATGAAATTTCTGAAATTTAGTTGTTGTAGTCATAAGTTTTTACTGTATTTAACATTTACCTGCTGAGGCAAAGTGGGTGCCCTTCCACGGTCACCCTGGATAGATGTTGACACAATAAATTAATCAACAAGAGTTATGAAAGTAATTGTAAAAAATTTATGCAGTAAAAATTTGAGATATTGCAGCGATAAATTGTAACAATGATTGATCAAAGGTAGAGTTGAATGGTATGTAATATATTTACCCCCATAGTCACACCCCCTCCATATATTCGATTTAATTTGTAATCGATCAACAACTCTTCATCTGGAACTATTGTTTTTGTTTCACATACAAATATACAATTTCCTTCACATGCATCATATATGCAATTCGGTTTCTTAGTTGTTGCCACTGGTCGTGTACTATTTATGAATCCCACAATGGTTCCAGTCGCTTTTGGCCTTCCATCGATATACATAGTTGCCCCTTTATTTTGATTGTTATCTAGTAGTTGTATATAATTTGCGGAAACTTTGTATCTCCGCATACTTTGCGTATATTGGACCAACATCAACCAGTGATTGTATTTATACAATGGTCCGACATACTCCATCAATTCATTTACAGTGCCATAGCCAACCTTTATGCCATCCATGGAAAATAACCCCAATCCATGTAAGGATGAAGGAGCAATGCGATACATCCTCCCACCGATGAATAAATCTGTGTCTACTTTAGGTAGATCCTTAGGTGCCCATCGTTGCACTAGATGTTTATACCTCAAGGGAAACTCAATGTCACCTATGCTCTCATCATCATAGTTACACAACCCTCCATTAGAAATAAAAAATTGCATGCGGGTACAAAATATTTTCTTTACCTTTTCCAATGGTTAGTTGATCTAGAACCGGTAGATATAGTACAACACGGCTCACTTTCAACCTCTCTTAGTATATCTTGATTATCACTCGAGGAAGATAGATCCGAAAGATACCTATTTGGTGGTACCTACACTCATTAAAATAAGAAAATAAGTTATCTTGCCAATATATGTTTTTGGTACCAACACAGTTGCATATAGTTGCATAAGTTTCATAAAGTTGAAATTTCCACACTTATCCATCGCAATTATAAGTTTCATTGTTGCATATCGTTGCATAATAGTTGCATAAAGCTGCATATATTTGCATATCCCCCTACTCCCAGTGGATAACTGGATTTGATACCCATCAAAGAGTTCGAGTGGGGATCGATAGTTTGGAAATCCATGATCTTGGAATTTCACATATTTGGAAAGCACCTTTAGTCGCTGGTGGGGAATGGAGGAAAGGTTCGAGTTGGCAATAATGTTGGGGTTGGTTGTGACAGATATTACACGATGATCAAGTTGTTGTTTAATCCATTGTATGCATAGGGTGTAATAGTTTTGATGGAGTTTTACAAACTATAAAGGAAAGGGTTGTGGTCTTCTATATCAAAAACTGTGAAGGCATTGAACCTGAGAGGAGACAATGGGATGGAAGGAGGCGGTTTCCTCTATCGATATTGTCCAAGGACCCAAGACCCATACCCAGTGCTCAAAATATCCTATTGAGGCCAAGGATACCCCTATGGAGTTTCTATGTGGTACTTTGAGGCATTGTTCATGGCTCTAGTTGCATATAGTTGCATAAGTTGCATTGTTTCATAAAGTTTCATATAGTTGCATAAAGTTGCATATAGTTGGATAAGTTGCATATTTGCATATAGTTTCATATAGTTGCATTGTTGCATATAGTTTCATAGTTTCATATAGTTGCATATAGTTGCAATATAGTTGCATAAAGTTGCATATAGTTGCATATAGTTGCATAAGTTGCATAAGTTTCATTTTTGCTTAAAGTTGCTTATAGTTCCATATAGTTGCATAGTTGCATATAGTTCCATATTTGCATATAGTTTAATATGAAATTGTCATATAGTTGCATAAGTTGCATATAGTTGCATAGTTGCACATGTTTCATATAGTTGCATAAGTTACATTGTTGCATATAGTTGCATATAAGTTGCATAAAGTTGCATAAGTTGCATTTTTGCATAAAGTTGCTTATAGTTGCATAAAGTTGCATATAGTTGCAATATAGATGCATAAAGTTGCATATAGTTGGAATTTCACATATTTGGAAAGCACCTTTAGTGGCTGGTGGGGAATGGAGGAAAGGTTCGAGCTGGCAATAACGTTGGAGGGGAGGGCTCTATGGCGGGTGTCTAAACAGATTGATCCAACACAATGTTTTAAGATGTGACAATCTGTCATAGAATGTGTGACTTTATTGGAAGTGGCATATGTGATTGGTTTGGAGGATGAACAACTAGTGAATTTGTGAAAAGGATGTCAGGATCCAACATGATGTTTTAATATATGAAAATCTATCACATAATGTGTGACTTTATTAAAAGTTGCGTCATTGGTTTGGTTTGTAGGATGAACAATTAGTGAATTTACAGTTTTGAGGCCGAGTGGGAGAAGGGATTGTGAGATAAGTGGTCTCATTTTAGCCATTGGAGGAAGAACATGTAAAGATATACATTTATGCATGTTTTAAGTTGTTGAAATGTGCTAGGGTGAGAAAGTGAAATAGTAGAAATGGTTAATTTATATTCTTTTCCATATTTGAAGAGAGTATATGTATTAATTTTATCATCATAGAGATCCCTACATTGTTGTTGGCATGGGAGACTATAACATCCTACTCTGGTGCACTGAGAGAACTTATTCTTTGAGGACACTTGCTCGCAAGTGATCCAGATTATTATGCTATTAAAACATTTGACTTTGATTATGATGCGTTATGGGTAGATGACATGTTGTTTTACTGCATTGACATAGACAAGTGCTATTGACTCGGTTTTACTGAGTGTGTAGGGTTTTGGACCTTGAGGATGCAGAGGCATCGATGGAACCCCTTGGACTCCAGATCGAGTCAGGGAGTGTGCTATTGGAGTTTGATTGTTTTACTGTGATATTAGTACATCTGATTAGATGATATGATGTGGATATGTTCTGACATGATTTGTTGGTGATGCAGGCTGACGATAGCTTGCCGACTAGACTCACATATGGAGTAAAGGGGCCACACGTGACTACCAAAGAGGTTGAGGGAGATGTGTGGAAAACAACCCTGCCACAACCTACTAGCACTCCAGTCGTGGCTCGAACTGTAGGTTAATGATTACCTAGTTCGAGAGGACCCACGATGCCGTGAGGGAAGACTGCGATAGTCTCTCACAATGATTCTAAGGGGCACGCAATAAGGCTGGGGCTTATTCCTTAGAAGCCCTTAGTCTCCCACAAGTTCACCTGGCAGAGTGTTGACTCCAGGGGTTATTGATGTCTACCAGTCAAACAAGAGGTGAGTGGCACCCTTGGAGCACGTAGTGCATCCTGAAGGGCACGTCACGCAAAGGAACAGATGAGGCGAGTGGCACCCTTGGAGCACCTAGTGTGTCCTGAAGGGCACGTCGCATTGATGATGATAGAGGGATGAACCTAGATGGCCCTAAGACAAATAACACATTAAGAAATTTTAAAACAACTTCCGTAATTAAATGTCGCCCAGTTCAAAATCTAAGTTCTAAGTCTAAAACTTTGCTAGGGGTAAAATATTGTCTACCCTTAAGAAAATATCTATATAAAAATAAAATAATAAAATTTAAAATAAAAACCAGTTAAGTAATAATTTTGGTCTTCATAAATTTTCGGGTAAAATGAAGAGAGTAAGAAATTAAATAAAATCTGTGGATATAAAATGTAAAGAAGAAACTATTTATTTTAACTTTTGATAGTTTAAAAAGATACAAAATTAATAATAAAAGGAAAAAGAGGTTAAATTGCACAACTGCCATTTTTTTTTAGCTCTAATAAAAAGAGGGAAAGAGGGGAACTCATGGTAAAAAGTGGGAGGTCAACTTAGTAAAGAATCTACATTTAAGAACCTTCTAAATTGAACTAAATTAGCAACTTGATAATAGAGAAAGCCTTTAAAACCTGTAAGGGAATCTAGGGACACCTAGGAGTAATTTTAGGAGTAACTCTAGGTGGGTGAGGGAAATAAGACAATTAATAATTTAAAGAAAATGATTATTGGAGGGATGTGCGGGATGGGTGACACTTGTACGAAGGAGAATTTTTAGCAATTTTTATTAAAAATTTAATTAAATGAGATTTAGGGAAAGAAAGGAAGTTTGAAAACTCTATTAAAGAGAGGGAGGAGAAGGAAGAAAGGGATATTCTATTTTCATAACGTGACGTTGCAGGAATATTGACTTGACTGATTTACTTGTGGGAGTTGGGATACCCAACTCGGAGAGGAGTAGTAGCTCGGCCTTGTGAGTTGAGCTAGGAGCTAGACGTAACCTCTGGATAGTGTGTGGGCTCTTTGCAGCTCAGGGGGGTAAAGGGGAAGAAGAGTACCACTACCATTGACTGGGAGGTGCCTCTGTAGTCTCGACGGTCGACGAGCGAGAGTTGCACGGAGTGTGTGGACATCCCTCGGAGCAGGCGAACAGGCAACGGTATGTTTTTTTTGGTTGAAAGATAAAATGTTGTAGAATGTTTGTTTAGATATGCATGTGTATTGGGAAGGTAAGTTGTTTGTCCTTGGCTAAATGGTCTACCTTGCTCCTTGATGCATTTTAATAACCTTGAATTTAATTGATGATGAAGTTCTTTACTCTGCGTTTTATGACTGCCGGATAGGTTTATCTATGCATTTTATATATTGATGATTGAACCCGCACTGTGCTATATTACCTCACTCGTAACTTAGCTCTGTGATTTTTTTTGAAGGCCCCTTTTGTTTCTCTGCGAATCTATCTTAGTACAATAATATTGATAAATTTATCTTGGGCCTCGCCCATCCGATTGATTGCCTACAATTTATTCTAGTCTGTGTTTTGTGTTGGAATCCTTGTCTGACTGCGTTCCTTTGACATTTATGGAAGGTGAAATTATATCATCATTGAAGTGTTATGGGCATTTTAATGACTGTGTTTTATTATACAAGACAATGTTTTTTTTTATCAGTATTCTGAGATGTAAAAAGGTATCAAATTTCAAATCTGCGATAGTAATTGCGTACTGATGTAAAATACTAGCCGGAGGTTGTATGTAAGAATGCATAAAAAAAAGGGGAAAAATGGTAATTATATGATTGCGAATGCGATGGTTGTAAGCTGTTGATCCTGGTTCTTTTTCACTCGTGCATTAATAGAGAAGCAATAATAATCAAACAAGAACTTAACCTTGGTGTATTGTATGTCTGTAAAGAAGAATTAAACCTTGATATTTAGTTTCTTCTGCATCATAGCCTACAAGTGATTTGTTAACAACCGCCCTTGACACTCCTAAGGACGCTTGCCTCTGGCTTTAGTGCCTACCCGAGCTGACTTCTTTTGATGTTGCCCAGGTCTGTCCACGTCTTTTTTCTTTACCACAAAATTTTTTTTTACCATAAATTCCTTTACGACACCCTTACCTTGGATCTTACCTTCCAACCATTGTCATTGGTGCCATCCTTCCATAGTGGTATGGTGTTTTGATGTCGGGTTACAGTTACCTAAACCACACTTCCTTACTCAGAAGATTGGAACCACTGTCCATGACTATGACTTCCACCATCCACTCAGCATTCTATGCAATGGATGTCTACCCCCTTTTCCTGCCTTTCCATGTTAGGTGACGATCGTGAATCATCTCCCCCTTGACAACGAATTATCGAAATTTAACTGGAGCGTTTCCTCCAGGACAACATTTTTTTGCAGACATTAAACCCACACGGATCCACTGTCATGTTGACCTTGAACTCTGACTCTCATAGTAATGATGAGGACTTGAATCAATACCTTTTATGTTTCATTTAACTCAGAAATGAGCAAAAAAAACATTAACTCAATAAATTGATAAAAGCAAACTAACTTAGATTGTGTATTTCTTGTTAAGATTAAATTTCTATTAGTTCCACCCCTGTAAAACGAAGTTTCCAGAATGTTTACCGTTGGTCAGTCAATTTAAGTGTTGGGAAAATTTATTGGTCAATGTGCCAGCTAGATTACCATACTTTTAATTTAATGGCGAAATTACTTGAACGCTGTCAGTCACTCTTAAATTTGTCTTTCCGCGTTGATTCCGTCCTCATAATTCATACTTGGTCTGGAATAAGTCCGCCCTATTTTTTTTTACTTCACAATGAATGTCGGTTATCTATTATTAAATGTCATGTTATTAACTGCCTTAATTAATTGTTGGAGATAAAGGCTTTGTTAGTTGCTTCTTGGTTTATTTTAATGTCAGCCTTCTAGTTTAAATGGTTGCTTATTATCAATTAATGGCTGGTTGGAAGGAGTTGGGTTAAACATGGGTTGTTTATTTCACTTGCTAGACTGGTGGCCTTTAATTTCCTTGATTGTAAATTAATGGTTGAATCCTAATCTAGACAATCTAGTTAGCTTATAAATAATGAGCATTATATGAGTTGCTTCAGAGTAAGGGAGGTATATTATCACAATAAATGTATTATTGATGTAATTTAGAGTTAAATGTAATTGATGGTTCTCGTCTTAGTGGAGAACAAGTATAAAAATAAGTTGTTATATAATTCTATCATTTGTTCTGCTATTGATATAAATGAGTTGTTCTATTGTTCCTTTTATAAGAAACTAGATATTTTTAATTGAAGGTAGTTGGTCCTTGTAACATTTGTTTTTTTTCAAAGAGATAAAAATACTTCTTAAGATCTTCTCAATCAATTACCATCATTTTAAGTTAATGTTAATGGTTTTTATGTTGTAATGCCATGTACAATTATCAATAGTGGTACTGTAGTTTCATTGTTGGTTAGAAGCTCTTCCCATTTGTAGGGTTATATAAGTGACTTGAGAATGAGTTTCTTAATTTTCATTTCTGAGAGAACGCCACTTAATAATGTAAAATACCTCATGTTGATTTTCTTATGAGATAGTTGATTGAAAGCTACCCATGTCTAGAATATGGATAAGTTCATTGGTATAGATTTTAATTTGTGTATTGTCTAGGGCACGTGGGGGTTGTTAGGATTATGGTCCTTAGCTTAGTAGGCTTGGTCTGGTTGTGTCGGGAGGGATGTAGACACCTCCTTGTTCCTTAGAATAATTGCCAACCCTGAGACCTTAAATGGTCAAAATCGATGGGAACCTGGGCTTGAGTGTTGCTTATGTGTCCTGGAGGTTGAAACCATTGCAATGTAGGATGGGCAGGTAGTAAGTCTTATTTTGTTGTAAGTTGATTGTCGTTCTTTGCTTTTGGATGTTTGATGTGCGTCTTAGGTTGTTATGTTGTGGTCATAGCTGTATGCATCAGGTTCATCATCATGTTGTGACACAGATTTGAATGTATGTATTACCCTTGTACACATGCGCACACACCCCAAAAAAAAATAAAAAATAAAAATTGCACTTGTTATAAGAGGTTTGTTGTTGTACGAAACAAGAGGTACGTTACATATGGTATCAGAGCCAGGTTAAACCCACGACTTGGGATCGCTATGGCTTTCGTTGATATGTTTTGGTTATGGTTTCTAATCAAGTTGACTTGTGTGCATGCAAGTAATCATGATTAGAGGACACTATAGAAGTAGACGACGGGGTGCTAGGGGAGGAGGTGCAATGCCTCCAGTAGCATCCACACCTAAGGGGTCTAACCCCTAGAGAGATGAGCAGTTGGTGAGGTAGTTAGACTGATGAGATATTTTTAACTCATGTCTGAGGCACTGATCAACCGTTTGGATAGAGATGAGGCCAGGGTGTCAGCACCCGCTGAGGTTTCACTGTGCGCTCTTGTCGGTACAGGTAGTATTCACCGTGAACTCGAGAAGGTCAAATTTCCTGAGTTCTTTGGTACCCCGGACTGCGTCGCCGTCAAGGCATGGTTGGAAAACATGGTGATGTGCTTCGCACTTCGTGATTATACCTGCAACATGAAGGTCTACATGGTGGTCTTTCAACTGAAGGGGAGCGCTCTTCTATGGTGGAAGATGCTCCTACCACAGTTGAACATGGCCATTGAAGACGTGTCATGGGAACTGTTTGGGGAACGGTTCCAAGAGAGGTACCTTTCAGAGGAATGCATTGAGCATAAACTCAATGAGTTCAATGCCTTATGACAGGAAGGTCGTACGATACCTGAGTACGAGGCCCATTTTATGGAGTTGCTCTGGTATGCTCTGCGCCTTAACACTAAGAAACTTAAGGTCAACGGGTTCGTGTTCGGCCTTAACGGCAGCCTATGTGCAAAGGTTAGGATTTTGATGTCCCAAACCTTGCATGATGTTGTCCAGAAGGTCTTCATAGCAGAGGAGGAGCTTATCAGTGAGGGTAAGACTAGGACTCCAACGAGACCAGCAGGGCAGGTGTCATCTGGAGCATAGCAACATCAGACACCAGCCAAACATACACCACGATATCGTGGCTTCCAGAGGGGATCCACTTTCACTACACCTCGACGACCGACGCCTCAACAGTGGACACCTTGTCGGGGACCATAGCATCAACAACAACGTCATGCAGCAGCAGCAATTTAGGCTTGTTCAGCAGAATAAACCTAGGTTCCATGTCGGTGGGTGCCATCTTCTACTTCAGGTACTAGGACTACTGGGTCGAAGAAGGGGTTTTGGACATGTGGGGAGCCACACTACTAGTGTGACTGCCCAGTAGAGAGAAACAAAGCGTTCGGATCAGCCAGACCAACTACCGTGGGAGATATGGGCAAAGCCCATCAGATTCATGTAGCGGTGAATAACCGCAAGGTAGAGCATTAGTCGACTGTACTAGAGACGACAGGTATCTTCGCTGACCAGACTCTTAGTATTTTGATAGATCTCGGTGCTACCAAGAGTTTCATTTCTGGTGCGGTGCTAAAAAGGATTAAGGTAAAGGTAGTCAATAAGGATGAGTTTAGCTTCATGGAGATGGCTTCGGGAGCCAAATAGAAGGTTGGAGGAAAGGTTACGGGCTATGTCCTTAACCTGGGATAATTTGCCTTAAGGGCCAACCTGTACGTCACGATCCTAGGATCTTATGATGTCATGATTGGTATGGACTAGTTGGAATCGCATGAGGCGATACTCAATTGTAAGACAAAACGGTTGAGCTTGGTCGATGACGAGGGACAGAGACGTGTGATTGTAGGATGAAACCAAGGAGTTTCCCTAAGGTTCATCTCTTCCTTAAAGCTATGGAAGAGTATGCACAAGGGGTGAAAGCTTTATGTGATCCTTGTGTTAAACGAGAAGGGAGTAGCAGAAGGTCTAGAACACCTTCCAGTGGTGAAGGAGTTTGCAGACGTATTTCCAGAAGAGTTACCTGGGATGCCGCCATAGAGGGAATTGGAATTTACCATAGACCTGGAACCAAGGACTGAACTAATAGCAAGAACACCTTATCAAATGTCAACCCCGGAGTTACAAGAGTTGAAGATGCAACTGAAGGAGTTGTTGGACTTGGGGCTGATACCTCCTAGTGTGTCACCATGGGGTGCACCTGTTATTTTTATACAAAAGAAGGATGGATCGTGGAGGCTTTGCATTGAATACCATCAACTGAATAAGGCTATGATCAAGAATCAATATCCATTGCTGAGAATTGATGACCTGTTCGATCAAATAAAGGGTGTGACGGTGTTCTCCAAGATCGATTTGCGATCAGGGTATCACCAGTTACGGATCAAGGAGGACGATGTCCCTAAGACCACCTTTAAGATGAGGTTTGGACATTACGAGTTTATTGTTTTACCATTTGGACTAACAAACACCCCAGGGGTATTTATGAGTTTGATGAATGGGGTGTTCCACGAGTACTTGAACAAGTTCATCCAAGTATTCATTGATGATATTTTGATTTACTTTCGGATGACAGAGGAGCATGACGAGCACTTGCGCTTGGTACTACAGTGTTTGTGAGAGCACAAATTGTATGTGAAGTTGTCCAAATGCTCATTTTATCAATCGAGGATTCACTACTTAGGGCATGTCATCTCCGGTGAAGGCATCGTCGTGGATCCAGCCAAAGTTGAGGCTATTATGGAATGGCCTGTGCTTATGAATGTCTCGAAAGTACGTAGATTCATGGGTTTAGCAGGATACTATCGACGTTTCATCGAGGGATTTTCAAAGATAGAAAATCTGATCACGGAGTTGCAGAAGAAGAAAAAGAAGTTTTTTCGGACCGAGAAATGGGCGAAATCATTTTAGAGGCTCAAGGAATTATTGACAACTGCACCGATACTAAAGGTCCCTGACATGGACGCAGACTTCTTGGTATGCACTCATGCATCCAAGGATGTCTTAGACAGAGTCTTGATGCAAGACGGACGAGTGATCGCTTACATTTCAAGGAAACTAAGAAGGCATGAGGATAACTACGCAACACATGATTTGGAGTTGTTGGCCATCGTATATGCCTTGAAGGTTTGGAGACACTACCTTGTTGGAGGAAAATTTGAACTAAAGACTGACCATTGTGGACTACAACACATTTTTATGCAAAGTGACTTGAACGCATGACAACGACATTGGTCGGAACTGCTTAGTGATTACAACTTTGAGATTACTTACATAAAGGGAACAATGAACCGAGTGGCGGATGCTTTGAGTCGGAGACCACGCATATTTTCGATGTTGCCTCTTCAAACAAATCTACGTGAAAATATTCTAAGAGGTCTAGGGTTTTATCAGACAAAACACAATGATGGTACCACGATTTGAGGGATTTTCATTTGATGACGATGGTTTATTGAGGTTTAAAGGTCGGATTTATGTTCCGCAAAACGATGAGTTAAGGAAGTTGATCCTAAGCGAGGCTCATAGAGCAGTATACATGGCTCATCTGGGAGTCATGAAGATGAGGGCAGACCTTAAACCCTTATTCTTCTGGAAGGGAATGAAGGCAGACATAGACAACTATGTGTCCAAATGTCTAGAATGTGAGCAAGTAAATGTTGAACATAGACACCTAGTAGGATTACTACAACCACACGCTATTCCGGAATTGAAATGGGAGGTTATTTCGATGGATTTTATTGTTGGATTGAAACTGACGGCAAGGAGACACGACTCGATTTTCGTAGTAGTAGACACTTTGACGAAGAGTGCTCACTTTATTCCTGTGCGTACAACATATCAAGCACATGAAATAGCTAGAGTTTTCATCGGTGAGATTGTGAGGCTGCATGGCGTGCCCACGAGGATTATATCCGATCGAGGATTGATGTTTACTGGACGATTTTGGACGAGTTTCCAAGAGGCTTTGGGAGCCCAACTTAACTTTAGTACTACATATCACCCAAATACTGATGGGAAAACCGAACAAACTAACCAAACCTTGGAGGACATGTTGCGCATGTACGTGATGGACCAACAAAAGTGTTGGGAAGAATTCTTTCCACTAGTGGAGTTCGCTTACAACAACAGTTACCAGAGCACCATTAAGATGACACCTTTCGAGTTTCTTTATGAGCGACCATGTCGGACACCTATGAGTTGGGATCGGCTTGAGGATAGGGCCCTGGTAGGACTAGAATCGATCCAAGAAATGGAAGAGATAATTCTAACAATAAGACATAGGATTAAAGAAGCACATGAATGACAGAAGAGTTATGTCGATGTGCACCGTGTCGACCGTAGTTACGACTTCAGGGATCAAGTATTCTTGCGGGTTAAACCGCAAAGGAGTTCGATCAAGTTTGGGAAGGGAGCTAAACTCTCTCCTAGGTTCATGGGATCCTTCAAGATTGTAGAGAGAAAGGGGCCTGTGGCCTATCGACTAGCCTTGCCTGATTCCTTGAGGCGTATGCACGATGTTTTTCATGTATCAATTTTGAGACATTATATTAGTGATACTACACATGTTATTGACATTAGTTCCTTGCAGGTATTGGACAAAGGAGTGCTCACGACTGAGCTGGTCTGCATCTTGGATCATCGCGTTCAACAGCTACGACGTCAAACGGTGGATAAGGTCAAGGTCCAGTGGGACAATTATAGTCCACACTCGGTGACCTGGGAGGACGCATATGATATGTGCCAGCAGTTTCCATTTTTGTTTGATAGATAGACATATGATACTGTGATACACTTATTTCGGCATTTATACTAAGAAACTTCGGGACAAAGTTTAGACCAAGAGGGGGTGTATGTAACATCCTGCTCTGATACATTGAGTGAAGTTATTCTTTGAGGACACTTGCTCGCAAGTGATCTGGATTATTATGCTATTAAAACATTTGACTTTGATTACGATGCGTTATGGGTAGATGACATGTTGTTTTACTGCATTGACATAGACAAGTGCTGTTGACTCAGTTTTATTGAGTGTGTAGGGTTTTGGACCTTGAGGATGAAGAGGCATCGATGGAACCCCTTGGACTCTAGATTGAGTCAGGGAGTGTGCTATTAGGGTCTAATTTTTTTACTATGATATTAGTACATCTGATTAGATTATATGATGTGGATATGTTCTGACATGATTTGTTGATGATGCAAGATGACGATAACTTGCCGACCAGACTCACATATGGAGTAAAGGGTCCACACACAACTACCAAAGAGGTTGAGGGAGAGGTGTGGAAAACAACCCTATCACAACCTACCAGCACTCCTGTCATGGCTCGAACTGTAGGTTAATGATTACCTAGTTAGAGAGGAATCACGATGTCGTGAGGGCAGACTGCGATAGTCGCTCACAATGATTCTAAGGGGTGCGCAATAAGGTAGGGGCCTTATTCCTTAGAATCCCTTAGTCTCCCACAAGTTCACCTGGTGGAGTGTTGACTCCAGGGGTT
>JASDQU010026522.1:21945-39201 GCA_032191745.1 Picea mariana
GGGGGGCTAAGGGGGAAAAATAGTACCCCTAGCATTGGCTGGGAGGTACCGGTGTAGTCTCAACGGTCGGTGAGCGGGAGTTGCACAGAGCGCATGGACATCACTCAAAGCAAGTGAACATGCAACGGTACGTTTTTTTTTGTTGAAAGATTGAATGTTGTAGAATGTTTGTTTAGATTTGCATGTGTATTGGGAAGGTAAGATGTTTGTCCTTGGATGAATGGTCTACCTTGCTCCTTGATGCGTTTTAATAACCTTGAATTTAATTGATGGCGAAGTTCTTTAGTATGTGTTTTATGATCGCCGAATAGGTTTATCTCTACGTTTTATATATTGATGATTGAACCCGCACTGTGTCGTATTACCTCACTCCCAACTTAGCCCTGTGATTGTTTTTTATGGCCCCTTCTGTTTCTTTGTGAATTTATCTCGGTACAACAATATTGATAAATTTATCTTGGGCCTCACCCATCCGATTGATTGCTTACAATTTATTTTGGTCTGTGTTTTGTGTTGGAATCCCTGTCTGTCTGCGTTTGGAGATTTGCGGTTGAAGTCCCTGCATTTTATGAATATGTTCCTTTGACATTTATGGAAGGTGAAATTATATCATCATTGAAGTATGATGGGCATTTTTATGACTGTGTTTTATTATACAAGACAACGCTTTTTTTTTATCAATATTCTGAGATGTAAAAGGGTATCAAATTTCAAATCTGCAATAGTAATTGCGTACTGATGTAAAATACTATCCGGAGTTTGTATGTAAGAATGGATAAAAAAAGGGGGGGAAATGGTAATTCTGCGATTGTGAATGGGATGGTTGTAATTTTTTGATCCTGGTTCTTTTTCACTCATGCATTAATAGAGAAGCAATAATAATAAAACGAGAACTTAACCCTGGTGTATTTTATGCCTGTAAAGAAGAATTGAACCCTGGTTTTTAATTTCTTTTGCATCATAGCCTGCGAGTGATTTGTTAACAACCACCCTTGCCACTAATAAGGACGCTGGCCTCTGTCTTAAGTGCCTACCCGAGCAGACTGCTTTTGAGGTTGCCCAGGTCTGTCCATGTCTTTTTTTTTAACCACGAAATTTGTTTTTACCAGAAATTCCTTTATGACGCCCTTACCTCGGATCTTACCTTCCAGCCACTACCATTGGTGCCATCCTTCCCTAGTGGTATGGAATTTTGACGTCATGTTACAGTTACCTAAACCACGCTTCCTTACTCAGAATATTGGAACCACTCTCTGTGACTGTGGATTACACCATCCACTCGACATTCTATGCAATGGATGTCTACCCCCTTTTCCTGCCTTTTCGTCTTAGGTGACGGTCGTGAATCATCTCCCCCTTGACAACGAATTATCAAAATTTAACTGGAGTGTTTCCTCCAAGACATCATTTGTTTTTAGACATTAAACCCACGCGGACCCACTGTCACGCTGATCTTGAACTCTGACTCTCACATTAATGATAAGTACTCGAATCAATACCTTGTACGTTTCATTTAACTCAGAAATGAGCAAAAAAAAAATTAACTCAATAAATCCATAAAAGTGATCTAACTCAGATTGTGTATTTCTTGTTAAGATTAAATTTCTATTAATTCCACCCCTGTAAAATGAAGTTTCCAAAATGTTTATCATTGTCAGTCAATTTAAGTGTTGGGCAAATTTATTGGCCAATGTGCCAGCTGGATTACCATACTTTTAATTTAATGGAGAAATTACTTGAACGTTGTCAGTCACTCTTAAATTCGTCTTTCCGCGTTGATTTCGTCCTCATAATTCATACTTGGTCTAGAATAATTCCACCCTGTTTTTTTTTACTTCACAATGAGTGTCGGTTATCTATTATTAAATGTCATGTTATTAATTGCCTTAATTAATTGTTGGAGATAAAGGTTTTGTTAGTTGCTTCTTGGTTTATTTTAATGTCAGCCTTCTAGTTTAAATGGTTGCTTATTATCAATTAATGGCTGGTTGGAAGGAGTTGGGTTAAACATGGGTTGCTTATTTTACTTGCTAGACTGGTGGCCTTTAATTTCCTTGATTGTAAGTTAATGGCTGAATCCTAATCTAGACAATCTAGTTAGCTTATAAATAATGAGCATTATATGAGTTGCTTCAGAGTAAGGGAGGTATATTATCACAATAAATGTATTATTGATGTAATTTAGAGTTAAATGTAATTGATGGTTCTCGTATTAGTGGAGAACAAGTATAAAAATTAGTTGTTATATAATTCTATCATTTGTTCTGCTATTGATATAAATGAGTTGTTCTATTGTTCCTTTTATAAGAAACTAGATATTTTTAATTGAAGGTAATTGGTCCTTGTAACATTTGTTTTTTTTCAAAGAGATAAAAATACTTCTTAAGATCTTCTCAATCAATTGCCATCATTTTAAGTTAATGTTAATGGTTTTTATGTTGTAATGCCATGTACACTTATCAATAGTGGTACTCTAGTTTTATTGTTGGTTAGAAGCTCTTCCCATTTGTAGGGTTATATAAGTGACTTGAAAATGAGTTTCTTAATTTTCATTTCTAAGAGAACGCCACTTAATAATGAAAAATCCCTCACGTTAATTTTCTTATGAGATAGTTGATTGAAAGCTACCCATGTCCAGAATATGGATAAGTTCGTTGGTATAGATTTTAATTTGTGTATTGTCTAAGGAACGTGGGGGTTGTTAGGATGATGGTCCTTAGCTTAGTAGGCTTGGTCTTCTTGTGTCGGGAGGGATGTAGACACCTCCTTGTTCCTTAGAATAATCGCCATCCCTGAGACCTTAAATGGTCAAAATCGATGGGAACCTGAGCTTCAGTGTTGCTTATGTGTCCTGGAGGTCCTAACCATTGCAGGGTAGGATGGGCAGGTAGTCAGTCTTATTTTGTTGTCAATTGATTGTCGTTCTTTGCTTCTGGATGCTTGATGTGCATCTTAGGTCGTTATGTTGTGTTCGCAGTTGTATGCGTCAGATTCGTCGTCATGTTGCGACGTAGAGTTGAATGTATGTATTAACCTTGTACACACACACACACACCCCAAAAAAAATAATTTGCACTTCTTATAAGAGGTTTGTTGTTGTACGAAACGGAAGGTACATTACATATGGTATCAAAACTAGGTTAAACCCGCGACTTGGGATCGCTACGGCTTCCGTTGATATGTTTTGGTTACGACTGCTAATCGAGTTGACTTGTGTGCATGCAAGTAATCATGGTTAGAGGACGCCGCAGAGGCAGATGACGGGGTGCTAGGGGAGGAGGTGTGACGCCTCCAATAACATCCACGCCTGAGGAGTCTAACCCCCAGAGAGATGAGCAGGTTCTCGTATAGGAGAAAATAGCTGTTGGTGAGGTAGTTAGAATGATGAAATCTTTTCAACACATGTCCGAGGCACTGATCAGTCGTTTGGACAGAGATGAGGCCAGGGTGTCGGCACCCGCTGAGGTTTCACTATGTGCTCTAGTCGGTACAGGTAGTATTCACCGTGAACTCGAGAAGGTTAAATTTCCTGAGTTCTTTGGTACCCCAGACGGCGCCGCCACTGAGGCATGGTTGGAGAACATGGCGATGTGCTTCGCACTTCACGATTATACCTGCAACATGAAGGTCTGCATGGTGGTATTTCAACTGAAGGGGAGCGCTCTTCTATGGTGGAAGACGCTCCTACTGTAGTTTAACATGGCCATCAAAGACATGTCATGGGAACTATTTGAGGAACGGTTTCGAGAGAGGTACCTTTTAGAGGAATGCATTGAGCGTCAACTCAATGAGTTCAACACCTTACGACGGGAAGGTTGTATGGTGCCTAAGTACAAGGCCCATTTTATGGAGCTGCTCCAGTATGCTCTGCACCTTAACACTAGGAAACTTAAGGTCAACAGGTTCGTGTTCGGCCTTAACGACAACCTACTTACAAAGGTTAGGATTTTGATGCCCCAAACCGTGCATAATGTTGTCCAGAAGGCCCTCATAGCAGAGGAGGAGCTTATAAGCGGGGGTCAGACTTGGACTCTAGCATGACCAACACAGCAGGTGTCATCTGGAGCATAGAAACATCAGACACCAGCCAAACATATGTCGGGATATCATGGCTTCTAGAGGGGATCCACTTTCACTACACCCCGACGACCGATGCCTCAACAGAAGACACCTTATCGGGAACCACAACATCAATAGCAGCGTCGCCCACAGCAGCAATAGTTTAGGCCTGTTCAAACGAATAGACCTGGGTTCTAGGCCGGTGGGACACCATCTTCTACTTCGGGTGCCAGGACTACTGGGCCAAAGAAGCAGTGTTGGATGTGTGGGGAGCCACACTACTACTGCAACTGCCCAGTGGAGAGAACCAAAGAATTCAGATCAACTGGACCAACTACCATGGGAGATATGGGCAAGGCCCATCAGATTCATGTAGCGGTGAATAACTGCCAAGCAGAGCATCAGTCGACTATACTCGAGACGACAGGTATCGTCGCTGACCAGACTCTTAGTATTTTGATAGATCCCGGTGCTACCGAGAGTTTCATTTATGGTGCGGTGCTAAAAAGGATTAAGGTAAAGGCAGTGGATAAGGATGAGTTTAGCTTCGTGGAGATGGATTAGAGAGCTAAACAGAAGGTTGGAGGAAAGGTTACAGGTTGTGTCCTTAACCTGGGAGAATTTGTCTTAAAGGCCAACCTGTACGTCACGATCCTAGGATCTTACGATGCCGTGATTGATATGGACTGGTTGGAATCACATGAGGCGATACTCAATTGTAAGATGAAATAGTTGAGCTTGTTCAATGATGAGGGACAGAGACGTGTGATTGTAGGATGGAACCAAAGAGTTTCCCTAAGGTCCATCTCTTCCTTAAAGCTACGGAAGAGTATGCGCAAGGGGTGCAAGCTTTATGTGATCCTTGCATTAAATGAGAAGGGAGTAGCAGAAGGTCTAGAACACCTTCCAGTGGTGAAGGAGTTTGTGGACGTATTTCCAGAGGAGTTACCTGGGATGCCGCCAGAGAGGGAATTGGAATTTACCATAGACCTAAAACTAGGGACTGAACCAATAGCAAGAATGCCTTATCGAATGTCGACCCCAGAGTTACAAGAGTTGAAGATGCAACTGAAGGAGTTACTGGACTTGGGGCTAATACCTCTTAGTGTGTCACCATGGTATGCACCTATTATTTTTATACAAAATAAGGACAGATTGTGGAGGCTTTGCATTGACTACCATCAACTGAACAAGGCTACGATCAAGAATCAATATCCATTGCTAAGAATTGATGACCTGTTCGATCAAATGAAGAGTGTGATGATGTTCTCCAAGATCAATTTGCGATCAGGGTATCACCAGTTATGGATCAAGGAGGATGACGTCCCTAATACCACCTTTAAGATGAGGTTTGGACATTACAAGTTTATTGTTTTACCGTTTGGAATGACAAACACCCTAGGGGTATTTATGAGTTTGATGAATGGTGTGTTCCGCGAGTACTTGCACAAGTTCGTCCAAGTATTCATTGATGATATTTTGATTTACTCTGGGATGATGGAGGAGCATGACGAGCACTTGTGCTTGGTACTACATTGTTTGCAAGAGCACAAATTGTATGGAAAGTTGTCCAAATGCTCATTTTATCAATCAAGGATTCACTACTTAGGGCATGTCATCTCCGGTGAAGGCATCGCCATGGATCCAGCCAAAGTTGAGGCTATTATGGAATGGCCTGCACCTATGAATGCCCCATAAGTGCGTAGCTTCATGGGTTTGGCAGGATACTATCGACAATTCATCGAGGGATTTTCAAAGATAGCAAATCTGATCACAGAGTTGCAGAAGAAGAACAAGAATTTTGTTTGGATCGATAAATGCACGAAAGCATTTCAGAGGCTAAAGGAATTATTGACAACCGCATCGATACTAAAGGTCCCTGACATGGATGCGGACTTCCTGGTATGCACTGACGCATCTAAGGACGGCTTAGGCAAACTCTTGATGCAAGACAGACGAGTGATCGCTTACATTTCAAGGAAACTAAGAAGGCATGAAGATAACTACACAACACATGATTTGGAGTTGTTGGCCATCGTATATGCCTTGAAGGTTTGGAGACACTACCTTGTTGGATGAAAATTTGAACTAAAGACTGACCATTGTGGACTACAACACATTTTTACACAAAGTGACTTGAACACATGACAACAACATTGGTCTAAAATGCTTAGTGAGTACAAATTTGAGATTACTTACATAAAGGGAACAGTGAACCGAGTGGCGGATGCTTTGAGTCGGAGACCACGCATCTTTTCAGTGTTGCCTCTTCAAATGAATCTATCTGAAAAGATTCTAACTTTATAGCATGACAATGACTGGTACAAAGAGGTTGAGGGTTTTATCGGAAAAAACACAATGATGGTACCATGATTTGAGGGATTTTCATTTGATGGCGATGGTTTATTGAGGTTTAAAGGTCGGATTTATGTGCCGCCAAATGACGAGTTGAGGAAATTAATCCTAAGCGAGGCTCATAGAGCAATATACATGGCTCATCCGGAAGTCATGAAGATGAGGGCAGACCTTAAACCCTTATTCTTTTGGAAGGGAATGAAGGTAGACATAGTCGACTATGTGGCCAGATGTCTAGAATGTCAGTAGGTAAATGTTGAACATAGACACCCAGTAAGATTACTACAACCACATGCTATTCCGGAATTGAAATGGGAGGTTATTTTGATGGATTTTATTGTTGGATTGAAACTGACAACAAGGAGACATGACTCGATTTTCGTAGTAGTAGACACTCTAATGAAGAGTTCTCACTTTATTCCTATGCGTACGACGTATCAAGCACCTGAAATAGCTAGAGTTTTCATCAGTGAGATTGTGAGGATGCATGGTGTGCCTAAGAGGATTATATCCGATTGAGGATAGGTGTTTACTGGACGATTTTGGACGAGTTTCCAAGAGGCCTAGGGAACCCAACTTAACTTTAGTACTGCGTATCACCCAGAGACTAAAGGGAAAACCGAACAAACTAACCAAACCTTGGAGGACATGTTGTGCATGTACGTGATGGACCAACAAAAGCGTTGGGAAGAATTCCTGCCACTAGTGGAGTTTTCTTACAACAACAGTTACAAGAGAACTTTTAAAATGGCTCCTTTCAAGTTTCTTTATGGACGACCATGCCAAATGCCTTTGAGTTGGGATCGGCTTGAGGATAGGGTCCTAGTAGGACTAGAAATGATCCAAGAAATGGAAGAGCTAATGCTAACAATAAGACAAAGGATTAAAGAAGCACATGATCGACAGAAGAGTTATGTAACGGGAGGTACGTTACATATGGTATCTGTTAGAACCCTATATAATAGGGGATCAGTGGTCTGAATGATATTTATCTTTTCAGGCATATGTGTTTGCTCATGTCGCATGGCGAAAGTGGTGAAAAGCGCCTGACACTGACCAAGCATGCCATGAGTACCTGCGTGCGAAGCTCAAAGCAAGTTCTGGTGCATTTTTGGCGAAAATTTGTGAATTGGTTTGAAAGGCATAAAATGGTTATTCTTGTGGGTAAATGTAAAATTGGGTTTATTTGCTATTTTTGGTAAATTTATCAAAAAAATGGCCTTTGCCTTTATGCATAGTTTTATAAAAAATTATCAAAATGTTTAGCAAAAGGTTATATTGGCCGAGGGCCAATCTCCACGCATTCAACACCAAGAGTTAGCACCAAACCAACAGCAAACACACAAAGCAGCACTAGTGCCAACGCTAACACCAGACCCCAATGCCCAAGCCTTGGGCTCAAGCTCGGGCTCAGGCTCGGGCTCACATCATCGATTCAATACGTAATTGTTGGCTAATATATTCACTTAAGGTTCATCTTACGGTGTGAATATGGGATATTGCCTGCAGAATAAAAAAATATATATAAATCACAGCGTTTTAAACCCTATGACAGGTGTTGAAACTAATTAAATGTGTCCAACACAGAGGAGGACGGATGCATAGTGGCACTTTGAAGCCTGCTACCACCAGTCACTTGTGGGTGCATGTGATTTGTGCATGGTTTTCTCCCGAAATGTCATTTCTGAATGATGAAACTATGGACCCTGCAGATGGCATTTTAAACATACAAACGAAGCGTTTTCACCAGGTCTGTGTGGTTTTTAAACAGATGCATGGAGCTTTTATTCATGTTGTAAATGCCAGAAACAATATCATGCCACTTGTGCATCTAGGGCAAGCTATGCAATGGAGTATTTTTCCCCCGGTTTTTCTTGCTGTACCTTTGGTTTCTCACATATGTTTTTTCTCATATGAATATGGTTGCTCGGATTTGGCCTTTTCTGCTACAGCAACTTTATGCGGCATTTAACACTACATTTTTGAAATCGCTTTGGGGTACCAACAGTGTAAAGGTTTATTTGGCAGCGTGATCAAACACATCAACAGCCTGGGGTACAGATAACTTCATCTACAATACCTCGCTGGCAACGCTGCACACTATTTGATCCTTTCGCAGCACGTGCATTGGAATGCACAAGAGCAGCAACTCCGACTTATGGTTTTCAGAGAGCTCTTTATGATGGAATTTGCATGTTGTTTCCATCTATTTTAGATTGGCCAAGTGCAGTAGTAATGGAAGGAATGATTGCTTCAGTGCTACTTAAGGAGTCTGGAGCTACAGGTGCAAAGGCATTAAATTCACTACTTAAGGCACCTCTTTGCCCCAGTTGTGATCATGTTTAGTTTGAACAGTACTGGATTGAGAAAGGAACATCTCAAGTGTCTAAGGCATCTAATGAATTTTGCAAACGCTATGTTCTCACAAAGAGTATAAGAGGGCACCTAAAGAATCTTGCAAGAGTTATTTTCATTCGTAGATATTCTGTCCTATTGCAAGGTCTAACCTCTAGTGGTAAAACAAGTTTGATTGAATATCTTGCAATTGTTACTGGTCATCGTTTTGTTCGCATCGACAACCATGAGCACATAGATTTACAGGAATACCTTGGCACCTACATCACAAAATCTTCTGGAAAGCTAATATTTCAGGAAGGAATATTGGTTGAGGCAGTGCGCAAGGGTTATTGGATTGTTTTAGATGAGCTTAACCTAGCACCTTCAGATGTACTGGAAGCTTTAAATCGTTTGCTTGATGACAATAGAGAACTCTTTGTACCAGAACTTCAGGCAACAGTTAAACCTCATCCTCATTTTATGTTATTTGCAACTCAGAACCCCCCTGGAACTTATGGTGGTCGTAAAGTACTCTCTCGTGCTTTCCATAATCGTTTTTGGAAATTCATGTAGATGATATCCCAGAAGATGAATTGTGCATGATTTTGGAAAGGCGATGTGAAGTTCCTCCTAGCTATGCAAGTAAAATGGTAGAGGTTATGAAATACCTGTAGAGGCATAGGCAAAGCAGCAAAGTTTTCCTGGGAAGCATGGATTTATTACTCCTCGTGATTTATTCCGGGGGGCAGAGCGGTTCAAAAAGTCTGGTAAATCTTATGAGCATTTGGCGATGGACTGTTATATGTTGCTTGCTGAAAGGCTGCAAGATGAAGGTGAAAAGGCTGTCGCTCAAAGGATATTAGAGAAACATATTCGTGTGAAGATTGATATTGGGAAATTGTACTCAGAGGATTCTACAAGATGGCAAGAGGTTGTTAAGTTATCTACTTCTTCTCAAGCTTTGGCAACACTTGACAAAGTTGTATGGACTAAAATCCTGAGAAGAATATTACATCTTGTGGATCGTTGCTATAAGCACCGTGAGCCTGTGCTTCTTGTTTACAAATTGAAGGCACCATTCCTACGACAGACAAAAGTTATTATACAGGGGTCATAGTATCATTTGGAAGCATCCCTGTTCGTTGGAAAAATATCCCATCTCTGGTCATTGACTGAAACATGTGGCAAATAGGGAACCCTTTTTCAACAGTGATCTACATATTTGGGTAACAATTGCATAGATGGCAGACAGGGTTTTCGGTTACAGGGAGGTGGCAGGAGGTTATAGCACCGATCCTCCATCTAGCAGCTGCTTTCAAGCGACCTCCAACATGCAACTCATTCAGCATCTATCCGTTTGAATGCCATTAGAGCGAATTTTCCAGCAAACCTCACCAAACTCCAGATGTCGAGCAGTAGATATCAAATCCATTTTCATTTTAATTGGTTGTTCAATTTGTTTGAGGAAGCAATTGACAGGTGTTTATTTTGTAACCGTTTACTATTCTTAGAAAACAGAATCAAAGTCCAAATCTTTGAAGGCGGGGTGGGATTTTTATTATTTATAGAGCTGTAAAAGATAGAATGAGGGTTCGACTGGGACTGAGTATGAGAGGGTCCTGGCAGTGAAGAAATTTTTCTTGCTGGTTCGACCTGTGTGAGGGGTTTTAAAACCTGACAGGAATAAAATTTTCTTGGCTGGAGCATGGACTGTGTATGTCCAGAGTATATTTCTCTGTATTTTTTTTTAATGAATGATCAGAAATGAGCATGCTGTTCTCAGGATTCTTGTGTAGAGATTTTGGTGATGTTTTCCTTCTTTGTTAATGTGTTTCCTGTTTTCTTCACAATTTGTTTTCTATTCCAATTACCAGAAGGAAATTAATAGGGGTAGAATTTATTATTAGATACTCTGCCTCTCAACTTGTGGTGATCTTTATGTTTATCTTCTAAAGCTTAGTGAAGGAATTCTTAACTACTCTTGTGCCTGGTTTTTCCTCACCTATTTATCTTCTCATCCACGCCATTTAAACTTAAATCGATCCAATGTTTCTGCTACCTTGCCCTATGTAACAGTCTTGTCTAGATCTGAAATGTGAATCACTTTTAATCACAGACTCCATTTACTCAATGGCTCTCTTTGCTGTCCCAAACTAACCATCTCAAAATCAAAAACCCTATATTTACCTTGCTTTATAACTAGCCTAACATCAGTCCTATTGCAAACAAAGTTAAATCTTAAAGAGAGATCCCTCTCTGAGTCTTGGAGGGCTAGATCCAAGACTCAAAGCGGTTCGAGGTTACCTCTGTGATTGTCTCAGTAGCCTTAGGCAAATTATAGAGTGCTAACATTTTTGGCAACTCCACTGGGGACTTTTCTCCAGATCTGCACTTCAAGTTCAGATTTGACTTCTGATGGTGAACAGAAGCCAAACACAAGAAGGCTGTACCATTCACCTGGCGACTCCATTGCTCAAGATCCCGTGCTTCAAAGTTCACAAGCGACTTCACTGCTGAAGAACCCAGATTTCAAAGCCTTGGTGATGCTTCCAGATGACAAGGTATGTGGAAGATCCTTTATATTGTAAAGCTGTCAAAGATCTCAGGGATGAGTTAGCAGATTTTGAATTTGATGAAGTTTCGTTAGCAGCTATGATTCAGTGTTGTAAATCGAAAAAGGGTTCTTATAAAAGTAAAATATGTGTTCTCGAGCTAGCTGCTGAAAGACATGCAAAAGATATTGAGCCTTTGAATACTCCGATTCAGTCTTATGAGCAAATCACATCTCCCAAACCAAAAGACATTGTGTCCTCTTCCGATTTTCTGATTGACGAATCTTTTGTTGGCAAGCATAAGTCTGATGTTGAACAGTTGCAGTTAGGGTCTAATATGGAGGACATGGATGGGAAACTTATCCATGTTAAAATGCAGAAGGAATACCCGGAGAATCAACAAATAGATCATTTATTTTTTGACCCGGTTGCAAATTATATGGATTTCTTTTTCAGTGCAACTGTTCAAACCTGTTTTTTCTGCAAGAACCCGAGCTATCACCCGTTGTCAGTACATATTGCAGCCTTGATTTCCATCAAGTATGATGAGGAAGCCCAATCAAGGCATCAACTGCTGGGTTGGCTCCATTGGCATTTCTGTATTACCTGATTCGACAAAATTATGAGGTAGATTAGGGTAGGTAGGATGACAATAATCTCATCAGGACGAGCACTTTCTTTTTATCTCTTCATGGTTTTATTTTTAGTTTACAGTTCCGGTCGGCAAAATTCAGAGTTCATGGATTCTAAACACCTCTTTCAGAGCTATTTTCCCCAGGCGGAGCCTATGTTAGAACCCTATATAATAGGGGATCAGTGGTCTGAATGATATTTATCTTTTCAGGCATATGTGTTCGCTCATGTCGCATGGCGAAAGCGGCGGAAAGCGCCTGACATTGACCAAGCATGCCATGAGTACCTGCGTGCGAAGTTCAAAGCAAGTTCTGGTGCATTTTTGGCGAAAATTTGTGAATTGGTTTGAAAGGCATAAAATGGTTATTCTTGTGGGTAAATGTAAAATTGGGTTTATTTGTTATTTTTGGTAAATTTATCAAAAAAATGGCCTTTGCCTTTATGCATAGTTTTATAAAAAATTATCAAAATGTTCAGCAAAAGGTTATATTGGCCGAGGGCCAATCTCCACGCATTCAACACCAAGAGTTAGCACCAAACCAACAGCAAACACACAAAGCAGCACTAGCGCCAGTGCCAACACCAGACCCCAATGCCCAAGTGTCGGGCTCGGGCTCGGGCTCACATCATTGATTCAATACGTAATTGTTGGCTAATATATTCACTTAAGGTTCAGCTTACGGTGTGAATATGGGATATTGCCTGTAGAATAAAAAAATATATATAAAGCACAGCGTTTTAAACCCTATGACAGGTGTTGAAACTAATTAAATGTGTCCAACGCAGAGGAGGACACACGTATAGTGGCGCTTTGAAGCCTACTACCACTAGTCAATTGTGGGTGCATGTGATTTGTGCATGGTTTTCTCCCGAAATGTCATTTATGAATGATGAAACTATGGACCCTACAGATGGCATTTTGAACATACAAACGAAGCATTTTCACCAGGTCTGTGTGGTTTTTAAACAGATGCACGGAGCTTGTATTCATGTTGTAAATGCCAGAAACAATATCATGCCACTTGTGCATCTAAGGCAGGCTATGCAATGGAGTATTTTTCCCCCGGTTTTTCTTGCTGTACCTTTGGTTTCTCACATATGTTTTTTCTCATATGAATATGGTTGCTCGGATTTGGCCTTTTCTGCTACAGCAGCTTTATGCAGCATTTAACACTACATTTTTGAAATCGCTTTGGGGTGCCAACAGTGTAAAGGTTTATTTGGCAGCGTGATCAAACGCATCAACAGCCTGGGGTACAGATAACTTCATCTACAATGCCTCACTGGCAATGTTGCACACTATTTGATCCTTTCTCAGCACGTGCATTGGAATACACAAGAGCAGCAACTCCGACTTATGGTTTTCAGAGAGCTCTTTATGATGGAATTTGCATGTTGTTTCCAGCTCTGTTAGATCGGCCAAGTGTAGTAGTAATGGAAGGAATGATTGCTTCAGTGCGACTTAAGGAGTCTGGAGCTATAGGTGCAAAGGCATTAAATTCACTACTTAAGGCACCTCTTTGCCCTAGTCGTGATCATGTTCAGTTTGAATAGTACTAGATTGAGAAAGGAACATCTCATGTGTCTAAGGCATCTGATGAATTTTGCAAACGCTATGTTCTCACAAAGAGTATAAGGGGGCACCTAAAGAATCTTGCAAGAGCTGTTTTCATTCGTAGATATTCTGTCCTATTGCAAGGTTCGACCTCTAGTGGTAAAACAAGTTTGATTGAATATCTTGCAACTATTACTGGTCACCGGTTTGTTCGCATCGACAACCATGAGCACATAGATTTACAGGAATACCTTGGCACCTACATCACATAATCTTTTGGAAAGCTAATATTTCAGGAAGGAATATTGGTTGAGGCAGTGTGCAAGGGTTATTGGATTGTTTTAGATGAGCTTAACCTAGCACCTTCAGATGTACTGAAAGCTTTAAATCATTTGCTTGATGACAATAGAGAACTCTTTGTACCAGAACTTCAGGCAATAGTTAAACCTCATCCTCATTTTATGTTATTTGCAACTCAGAACCCCCCTGGAACTTATGGTGGTCGTAAAGTACTCTCTCTTGCTTTCCGTAATCGTTTTTGGAAATTCATGTAGATGATATCCCAGAAGATGAATTGTGCATGATTTTGGAAAGGCGATGTGAAGTTCCTCCTAGCTATGCAAGTAAAATGGTAGAAGTTATGAAAGACCTGCAGAGGCATAGGCAAAGCAGCAAAGTTTTGCTGGGAAGCAGGGATTTATTACTCCTCGTGATTTATTCTGGGGGGCAGAGCGATTCAAAAAGTCTGGTAAATCTTATGAGAATTTGGTGATGGACTGTTATATGTTACTTGCTGAAAGGCTACGAGATGAAGGTGAAAAGGTTGTCGCTCAAAGGATATTAGAGAAACATCTTCGTGTGAAGATTGATATTGGGAAATTGTACTCAGAGGATTCTACAAGATGGCAAGAGGTTGTTAAGTTATCTACTTCTTCTCAATCTTTGGCAACACTTGACAAAGTTGTATGGACTAAAAGCCTAAGAAGATTATTACATCTTGTGGAGCATTGATATAAGCACCGTGAGCCTATGCTTCTTGTTTACAAATTGAATGCACCAGTCCTACGACAGAAAAAAGTTATTATACAGGGGTCATAGTATCATTTGGAAGGATCCCTATTCGTTGGAAAAATATCCCAGCTCTAGTCATTGACTGAAACATGTGGCAAACAGGGAACCCTTTTTCAACACTGATCCACATATTTGGATAACAATTGCACATATGGAAGACAGGGTTTTCAGTTACAGCGAGGTGGCAGGAGGTTATAGCACCAATCCTCCATCTAGCAACTGCTTTCAAACAACCTCCAACATGAAACTAATTCAGCATCTATCTGTTTGAATGCCATTAGAGTGGATTTGCCAGCAAACCTCACGAAACTCCAGATGTCGAGCAGTAGATATCAAATCCATTTTCATTTTAATTGGTTGTTCAATTTGTTTGAGGAAGCAATTGACAGATGTTTATTTTGTAACCGTTTACTATTCTTAGAAAACAGAATTAGAGCCCGAATCTTTGAAGGCGGGGTGGGATTTTTATTATTTATAGAGCTGTAAAAGATAGAATGAGGGTTCGACTAGGACTGAGTATGAGAGGGTCCTGGCAGTGAAGGAATTTTTCTTGCTAGTTCGACCTGTGTGAGGGGTTTTAGAACCTGACAGGAATAAAATTTTCTTGGCTGGAGCATGGACTGTGTATGTCCAGAGTATATTTCTCTATATTTTTTTTTAATGAATGATCAGAAATGAGCATGTTGTTCTTAGGATTCTTGTGTAGAGATTTTGGTGATGCTTTCCTTCTTTGTTAATGTGTTTCCTGTTTTCTTCACAATTTGTTTTCTGTTCCAATTACCAGAAGGAAAGTAATAGGGGCAGAATTTATTATCAGATACTCTGCCTCTCAGCTTGTGGTGATCTTTATGTTTATCTTCTAAAGCTTAGTGCAGGAATTCTTAACTGCTCCTGTGCCTGGTTTTTCCTCACCTATTTCTCTTCTCATCCACCCCATTTAAACTTAAATCGATCCAATGTTTCTTCTACCTTTCCATGTGTAACAGTCTTGTCCATATCTAAAATGTGAATCACTTTTAATCGTAGACTCCATTTGCCCAATGGCTCTCTTTGTTGTCCCAAACTAACCATCTCAAAATCAAAAACCCTATATTTACCTTGCTTTATAACTAGCCTAACATCAGTCCTATTGCAAACAAAGTTAAATCTTAAAGAGAGATCCCTCTCTGAGTCTTGGAGGGCTAGATCCAAGACTCGAAGCGGTTCGAGGTTACCTCTGTGATTGTCTAAGCAGCCTTAGGCAAATTACAGAGTGCTAACAGTATCAGAGCCATGTTAAACCCGTGACTTGGGATCGCTACGGCTTCCGTTGATATGTTTTAGTTATGGTTGATAATCGAGTTGACTTGTGTGCTTGCAGGTAATCATGGTTAGAGGACAGCGTAGAGGCAGATGACGGGGTGCTAGGGGAGGAGGTGTGATGCCTCCAGTAGCATCCACGCCTGAGGGGTCTAACCCCTAGAGAGATGAGCAGGTTCTCGAACAGGAGCAGATAGCAGTTGGTGAGGTAGTTAGAATGATGAGATCTTTTCATCGCATGTCTGAGGCATTGATCATCCATTTGGATAGAGATGAGGCCAGGGTGCCAGCACCCGCTGAGGTTTCACTGTGTGCTCCATTCGGTATAGGTAGTATTCACCGTGAACTTGAGAAGGTCAAATTTCCTGAGTTCTTTCATACCCCGGACGGCATCGCCGCCGGGGCATGGTTGGAGAACATGGTGATGTGCTTCACACTTCGCAATTATACCTACAACATGAAGGTCTGCATGGTGGTATTTCACTGAAGGGGAGCGCTCTTCTATGGTGGAAGACGCTCCTACCACAACTGAACATGGCCATCGAAGATGTGTCATGGGAACTGTTTGAGGAACGGTTTCGAGAGAGGTACCTTTCAGAGGAATGAATTGAGCGTCAGCTCAATGATTTCAACACCTTATGACAGGAAGGTCGTATGGTGCCTGAGTACAAGGCCCATTTTATGGAGCTACTTTGGTATTCTCTACACCTCAACACTGAGAAACTTAAGGTCAACAAGTTCGTGTTCAACCTTAACGACAGCCTACATGCAAAGGTTAGGATTTTGATGCCCCAAACCTTGCATGATGTTGTCCAGAAGGCCCTCATAGAAGAGGAGGAGCTTATCAGTGAGGCAGGTGTCATCTGGAGCATAGCAACATCAAACACCAGACAAACATACACGGGGATATTGTGGCTTCTAGAGGGGATCCACTTTCACTACACCCCGATGACCAACACCTCAACAACGGACACCTTATTAGGGACCACAGCATCAGCAACAGCATCGCCCACAGCACCAGCAGTTTAGGCCTGTTCAGCAGAATAAACCTGGGTTCTAGGCCGATGGGCTGCCATATTCTACTTCAGGTACCAGGACTACTGGGACGAAGAAGGGGTGTTGGACGTGTGGGGAGCCACGCTACTAGCGTGACTGCCCAGTGGAGAGAACCAGAGCATTTGGATAAGCTGGACCAACTATCATGGGTGATATGGGCAAGGCCCATCAGATTCATGTAGCGGTGAATAACTACCAGGTAGAGAATCAGTTGAATGTACTCGAGATGACAGGTATCGTCGCTGAATAGACTCTTAATATTTTGATAGATCTCGGTGCTACTGAGAGTTTCATTTCTGGTGCGGTGCTAAAAAGGATTAAGGTAAAGGCAGTCGATAA
>JASDQU010026522.1:51612-63098 GCA_032191745.1 Picea mariana
TGATTCAACCCTTCATCTTCCAAGTTCCACGATCTCCACTTTACACCCAAAATTCTGCGATCTACATTATGACCATCAGATTTGTCATGAGTACCGAGCCCCTAAGTATTTCATTTCTCCTACATGCAAGACCAACTGATCGCTTTTCAACACTTAGCTTATTTTTTATCATCCATAACCGTGGATTTGCAGGTTCCTAGGTTGGCGGGTTCATGAAAAGCTCCATATTCAAAATTTCTCTCCTCCATCCTCGCCATCGTCATGTTTTTCCCAATATGCATTGTGTGATTTAATGTTAATAAATGATCATGCAGGCTCCTAAAAGATCATCATTAATAGCAAAGGGATCTAGGATATTTCTCATTAAATTGTATTAAAACACTATTTTCCAAAGGTTATATTACTGTCATCTCTCTGAAAAGATTCATTTCAACTTTTTATCCACCTGAAGGAATACTCTCGTCAACCTATGGCAACAGCAGCTAGACAAGATTATTGTGGTGATACTTTAAATATCTTTGGTCGTGAAGACCAGAACTTTCAGTGGTCCAGAGCATATTCATATTACTCCTCTCCTCCTGCACCGAAAGACATAATCTAGGCATCTAGAATCGCTCGCACGGGATGTGTTCCTAATGTATTTGACTCTAAATAAATTGTTTCATGGTGTGAGGATAAGTACATGTCAAGCCATAGAATTATACAACTCCAAGGTCATTCTCTGATTTCCCTTTCACCACAATTCTTTCACAAGATGTTGAATCTCCCAAAGTCGACACTTACCTTCAAAGGAGAAGACTGCAGAGATTTCTTGAAGAAACATAACAATAACCTTAACCTCCTTCCTAAATATTTGGAGAATCCTACATCTATTCCAAAAGACATAACCAGGATCCAGGTTGACTCTTTTAAAAATCCCTTTCAAGAAATCGCATGGTTGTTTACCAAGTTGACACGTCTGGAAATCACTGCTACTATTTATTGCATGATTCTATATAGTTTATATTTTATAGTAAAAGAAAAAGGCATCTTTGACTCGGTGTTACACATGGCTTTGGTCACTCTGGCGATGTCTCTACAATGGTGTATTTAGGCTCCCAACAAGGACTTTTTGCCTCAGGAAGATAATTGTTGTCTTCTTCCAAAAACATATTTTCAAAGTGAGTTTGCAGGATGCCTATGTATTAGGGTGTGATAATGCTTGATTCTCACAGGCCACCCACACTTAGGGTGTGAATTGTTCGCATGTTGCTTTATAGGCAGGGTGCAAACTTGTTTTTAATCTTGGAGAAGAGAATAAGTCTCAAGGGTTCTAGAAGGGAATCTTCTAGAAAATGAGTTGGCATTCATATGGTTGGCATCCTACTGAATTCTCAGATTTGGTGGGATCATCCTCATCCATGTAACCATCTCTCCTTCTCCTATATATTGAAAGGTTTCTCATGGAAAAGGTTAAGCAAGATTGAATGAAGAAATGGTGAAAGAATTGTGTGAGGAACACTGCTTGGATAGAAGCTTGAGGACCCCATTAGGCCTACCAAGTTGTGGTAGATCTTGTTCATGTGATTGTAGAGAAAGCATGTGTGTTGGAACCTAGGGTCATTGAAAGGAAGCTTGTGACGTCAAGGCAATTAGGTTGTAATCTTCTACATTAATTTAATATGATACAGAGGCATGTCCCTTTCCCATAAAATAACTATTATTTTATTGTGTAAATCCTTGATCATATGCATAGGTTGACTTTGAATATACTTTGTTATATTCACTTTGGTTGGTTTATGTTGTCTTGGACTTGATTGCACGAGAGCACGGGAGTGAAGCGGGAACAACAAAGACCTAAGGAAGCAATTTAAAGGTATGTCACTTGTTCCTTTCTACTAGTAGATTCAATGATTACAACTTAGGGAAAGAGTAGTGTCCTATATTGTTTTGTTCTAGATCCAAGTGGATCTAGGGAGATCTGTTAGTTTCCGCACCTACTAATTTGTCTGATAAAAAAATTGGTGACTCCACTGGGGAACATACCCATGTTTAGTGGTTTTTATTGGTTTTTTCTTAGCCATTTTCTCTTAACCTACCATTTTGCATTCCCATCAATATTTGAGTCTCGAGGATACCCTCACTGACTCCCTAAGTCCAGAAGTTCCCTTGGAAATTTGGTCCTTCTTCCAAATTTTTCTTGTTTACATACCTTCTCGCACTTCACTCTTTTGTAGCCTGTGAGAATCACCTGAGTTTGCACCCTGGTGTTCAGTCCAGTGTGAACCCCTCACAGTCAACCTGTGTCTAGCCTATGAGAATCCTTGATTCTCGCATTGTAACACACTACCAGCCTAAAAACCCACTTACAAAATTTTTGGTTTAAGTATTTTTGTGTCCTCAGATGCCCAGATTTGTTTGTGTGTCTAGGAAGAACTTCTCTCACCAGTGATTGAATGCTTCTTGGCTTCAGATCCTGTGAATGATTGGTTTTCGAAAATCAAAATCTCTCCTTGTTCATTTTGTCTTGATTTTTACTTCTTGACCTTTTTCTTCAAACAAGGGTATAATCTCTTATCCTAGAATCCAAGTTTTTGTTTAGTCAAGAGCCTGTGATTGGTTTAAAAGTTTCGATTAATTGTGTTTTTCAATTGCTTATTACTTGGGAATTTCTTACCCTTGTGTATTTGAAGAAACTAGTTTTGGCAGTTTGTTATTTTTGTCTTCATTGAAAGATCCATTTGAGGTGTTTGTTGTGCATTCTTTTTTTCGTTGGTTGCTTACTTTTTTTTAGTTCCATCTCTGTTGTTTCGTTTCTAATGAAAAATTAAAGATATTTTCTTTCTTTTAAGCAACTTTTTATTCAAAAATATTGGCATTCAAATATTGAAAAAGCACGAATAGAGAATTTGCATTGCTCATGATTGTTTGATATTGAATTTTAAAGAAGATCATACATCCTAGTTCATGTTGTTCCAAAAAACTCCTCTTTCCCTCCTGTAAATAGGACTCATCGAAAAAAAATTTGTATCTTTCATTTCCTACTTATGCATTGTTGGGTCAAAGTCTCAAACAACATTGGTTTCATCTCTGTCTCCTCTTGAGTAACAACAACCTTTAATAATATTGCGCAATTTTAAAATTCAACTAGTAACTTTTCTAGGGCTCTTTTATACCAACATTAGCTAGGATAGATCTTTGGAATAGGCAGTGAGACACACTCTCCAAAGCACAAAATGCACAATAGTATCTTGTGATAGGGAGTGTCAAATTCCATTTACAACATTTTCTCCTAGGAAGCCCTTCTCACACAAGGTTCAAACCTGAGGTCGCATCGAGATTGACATAATTACTCACCCTGCTTTGTTGATATCAATGTGGAGATTGCACATATTACGTGGATCACTTGAAGGTATACCCACAATGATGAGTGGAAGCCTCTGAAGATGATTTCGGGCTAGATACCTTGCCCTTGCGTGTGGATTGGACTGTCGACTTTTCCCCAGGAATTATTGTTGTTGGTGGTAACCTTAGTAGACTATATTTTTAGGTTCTTACACAAGGTGAATGTGAAGGGGAAAGTCTTCATGGTACCTGGATTAGAAGGTCTTGTTTGTTTGGTTTTGCTTCCTAGATTTTACTAGTGCATGTTGTTGTTTACCCAAGTAGGCCATAGAATTTCTTTTGTAAGATTCTAACTCGATCACAATTGACCCTCCACGTCATTCACGTAGAATGCAAGGCTTACCCCTAGAAAATATGGAAGGTTCTCAACCCTTTCATACTAGCTCACCGTAGGGCTCTCCTCAACAGAGTGAAGTCAAAGACATCACCACTCCACAAGTGAAAAGAACTAACTCTCTAGAACGGTTCTGAATTTCCAATTCTCGAGAGGAATTTCGACTTCATTATGACTCAGAGAGACATATTGTGTGAGTGAATTCTTCCAGAGACTTAGTTGTTCAGTCTTCTGGATCACCAACTAGACCTTTCCTAGGACCTGAAGGTCAAGATCCTTTTTGGACTTCTGGCATTTTTAGACGGGATCTCTTTGGATCAGGAGTATGCATTGATATCACTGTCTCACCTGAGCTTCCCGAAACATCTGATCCAGACACAATACATTTTTCTATTGCTTATTACTTTCCTGGTACAAAAACTCCACCAACTAGCCACATCTTGACTATCCCTCTACAAACGGTCCATTACACAATGGTCCCAGATACTACGAGTTCTCACAAAGGGATTACAATGGCTAGCCAAGACCCCATTGGCACACCACTTTTGCCCAGATTCACTCCAACCTTTCCACCCAGATATCATGCATTGAATGCTTCTATTCCTGCTCCTGCACAGATAACGTCTAGGACTCCTGGTGGTTCCACTCTTTTTGGGCACCCCCCTCCCAGTTTTATTCTGACACTTCCTCCAACCCCTTTCAGAGGAACTTTTTCATCCTCTATCGAAGACATTGATCCTAGTGGCACCATTCTATCATTCACACCTAATTACCAGATTCATGTTGGTGGACAATTTCACCAAGGAGGCCACACCCAATCCCCTTTTGCAAGACAAATCCCAATTGGGACTCAACCCCTGATTGGAGAGAAACCCCCACCGACCCAACCCTATGGACAAAATATACCTTCGTCCTTGTCCTAGTATTGGAATTATCTTGTTCAACATAATCCTTTCTTGACTGGGGGGCAACAGCCTCAAGCTAGCTCCGTCGTCCCCCCTAGCACATGCCAACCATACCCAGGCACGTCTAATCCTATTTGGGGCTCAAACGCTCAACCCCAAGCCCTTGTTCAAGGGTACAAACCTATGAATTACTTGCCTCCACACCAACAACCGAACCTGCCTGGATCTTCGCATTACATGCAAACTTCTTATGGTCCCACTGGTTTATCGACGGGACTCCCTCCCCAAAATCACCAGTACCCACATGTGAACAGATGGTTACCCTTCTTAGCCACCTTGGACCTACCTGATCTGTCAAGGATTTTAAATGATCCAATCCGTCACTCTACTCAATGGCTTGCCATACCGGCCAAACTACCATCTGACATCCCTAAATTCGATGGTACACCAGGAGAGGACCCAAACAATCATGTAATTAATTTTCACCTTTGGTGCTAATCCAACTCCTTGATGGATGACTCTATTCACTTACGCCTTTTTCAACGAATCCTCACAGGTTCCGCCACAAAGTGGTATATAGAATTACCATGAGGCTTCTTCATTGACTTTAACACCCTCGCTATGGATTTCCTCACCCACTACTAGTTACTGATCTACTACGAAACGGGAACCGAGATTTTGAGTTCTTTCAAACAAACCAAAGCCACTTATATCTCCGATCACATTCATGAGTGGTGATGGAGATGATTTCTCATCAAACTCGAACTTCCCGATCAGTTGCTGGCAAAGTGGTTCACAAAATCATTCATGAATGACATTGGTCATGATATCACCATGGGTGGAGTTGTCATAGAAGAACAGGCGATTAGTCGTGCCCAATACCCAGACCTCGTTTACTCATAAATGGGTACTCTTTACGACTTACTCCCTGATGCACCTCGTCCTTCTACTTCTACTACTTCAACCACTCATGTTTCTTCTCATACAGCTGAAAGTGTGATTGGCACCTTCCATGCCCAACCTCATTCCGTAAAAACCCATGGCAACAACCCCAAATCCATTTCTTCTAATGTTCAAAATGCTCTGTCTCCTACCCCTCCCACCGTTAAGACTTATGAGGTAAATTCTATTCAATCTAGCCTGGCCAGCCGAAATAAATCCAAAAGAGGAAAGGGTAAGACCAAGGAGGATAAAAATAATCCACAAACTAAGAAAACCAAAACTCCACCTGTTGACGATAGGAATAAGTGTAAGCCTAGATACCCTTGTCTTATCTGTGGTTATGATCACTACACGAAGGATTGTCCACGATGAGACGAGGTTACTAAGTTCCTTCAAGGGACCATGAAACCCCCCACTCCAGCCATATTGTCACAACCCTTCCCCTCTCAACAACAGGCCTGATTGGTCATTCATGACCAACCTTCCCCCTCCAATACATCCTATGTGTTAATGTGTACCGGTGATTCAAAGAAGAATGACATCACACTTACCACTCGAGCCAAATATTATTCTTCCTCCAAAGAGAAGGTTGATGTGATACAGCCTTCATCGGTCCAACCATCTCCCATGACCCCACCTACCAACGGTCCTCTTCATCTCGAGCGACCGAGCCTAGATACAGTTCTTAGCCCTCCCCCAAAGGGTGTTGTTCGAAAATCATCTTTCAATCCTCATGCCCGTGCCACCCAAAACTATAGCATTGTCGAAGATCTGGCCCAGGCGCCATCTGCGATGTCAGCCCTCAAAGTCCTTCAGAGTTGTCCTACACAACGGAAGGCACTGTTAAAATCTATTGGTGGAATCGACCCCATGGATATGAATTTAATAATTTTTGACTTGGAAGATCACATTCCAAGGTTACCCCCTCAACTCGCATTCTAAATACAAGTTATTGTCTCAGACAAAACATTTGTAGAATAGTTATCAATGAGGGTGCCTCGACATTTGTCATGTCTATTACCTGCTGGAAAGCCATCAGCTCTCCTCCTTTGATTGAATCCCACAACATGCTCAAAGCCTTCAATGGCTCTGGTTTTAATCCTTATGGTGTTCTCTCCTTGTTGCCTATTAGGTTAGATGGAAAAATCATCCAGGTCGAAGTGGAGATCTTTGACGCTCCTCTCGATTACAACCTTATACTTGGTCGTAGATGAATTGATTCCATGCGTGCAATTGTGTCGACTCTTTTCCGTGTCATGTGTTTCCCACATCAAGGAAAAGTCGTTACCGTCGACCAATTGGCCTTCTTTCACTCTAATGCACATACCAGCAACATACTGTTCATTTCCAAAACCCCTCTAGATATGAGAATGTCGGTGTGGGTCTACTTAAAGATTCCTCTTTGATGGGCACTTTCCCTATCCCACCACCCGATGTTCCACATCCGTTTTTCGCCTCGATCAACATGATCTCCACCTCTATTCACAAAACCCCTGTGTCTCACAATTCGTGGATGGTCCCCAACCCCGGTGATCATCTTTGTTATGGCGACGAAATTTCCTTGAGTCTGGTCGAATCCGCTTATCAAGCCATTCAATCGACAACCCTTACTTCCCCCTCTCCTGGTGATTTATCTCCAGATCCATTTCACGTTATTTTCCCACGGATGAAATTATTATGTCTGTCATGTCCATGGAAGAAACCCCTTGGGACGATGGATATCATTGTTCCATCCTCTTCCTGGAACAACACACCATCAAAGGTTACCAATGGATCTCAACCCCATCGACTGTTGTCATCATTTATACCATTCCCGAGTCTACAAATGATGTGTTTTATGAAGGGAACTTAAGAAATATCTCACCCACCATCCCCCTCAACATATCCATAAAACCTGGAATTGTCGAAAATGTGCATACCGGAGCTTCATGTTCCCATGATGAAGTTGTCACCTACAAATCTCTTTTCCAAGAATTTTTTAACATCTTCGCCTGGAGCTACAAAGAAATGCCGAGTATGGACCCTGCCATTGTAATACATGAAATTAAGACATGCCCAGATGCTAAACCTGTTCAGCAATGACTTCATCTGGTCCACCCACGTAAAGCATCCACTATCAATCTTGAAGTTGAGAAACTTCTTAAAGATGGCTTTATTTACCCTCTAGCTCTAACTAACTGGGTTTCCAATCTTGTTCTGATTGACAAGAAACAAGGCACCATCCGCATGTGCATTGATTATAGGGACATTAACAAAGCTTGTCCTAAAGAAAACTTTCCTACCCCCTTCCTTGACCAGATCATTGATGATTGTGCCAGAAGTGAAATCTTCTCCCTGATCGATGGTTTCTCCGGATATAATCAAATCAATATCGTTCTCACAGACCAACACAAGACTAAATTTATTTGTCCTTGGGGCACGTTCGCCTATCGAAAACTTCCATTCAGTTTAAAGAATGCCGACACAACTTTTCAGTGTGCTATGTCTTACACCTTCCACGATATAAAGCATATTGTGCAACCATATCTCGATGTCTTACCCGCTCATTCCATTCATCAAGTAGATCATCCAATACACCTCCGTGCCATTTTCCTTCCCTATCGGTTTTACCATATACGCTTGAATCCCCACAAATGTGTTTTCTGCATAGAATATGATTGACTTCTGGGATTTATTGTTTCATGCCAGGGGATCCGGGTAGATCCTTTGAAGGTCGAGGTGATTCTCAATCCTCCTCCTTACTCACTTCTCCAGTTGCAAATTTTGCAAGGGAAGGCAAACTTTCTTCGTCGTTTCATCCCAAACTATGCTGAGCTAACTCTTGGATTTACACGACTGCTCAAGAAAGGGTCTGAGATCGTATGGGATACCACTACCAAAAAATATTTCTAAGCTTTGAAATTGTCTTTGACACGTACCCCGCTACTCTTCCCACCCGATTACAGTCGATATTATTTCCTCTACCTCGCAACCTCGGACTATACCATCATTATGGTTCTCATCTAGGAGGATGATTCTCATGATGAACATGTTATATATTACTTGAGTCAAAGTCTTACGACTACTGAAAAAAAGTATTTACATGTTGAAAAACTGGCCTTGGCAGCTGTCCAAGCAGTTCAACATTTTCATCACTATATCCTCTCTCACAAAACTACATTAATTTCTAACTACAACCCTATGAAACACATCCTTACACGACAACTGCTAGGGGGAAAATACTCCAAATGGATTGTAATACTCCAGGAGTTTGACTTAGAATTCAAACACACTAAGTCCAATAAATCCTTATTGTTTTCTGAGTTGATATGCGACCTTCCCTGGCCTGAGACGAAAAATGTAGCAGCAGATCCATTTCCCAATGAATCTCTTTTACTAATTAGTTCTAATGACCTTTGGTATGGAGATATCATCATATATCTCCAAACCCAGACTTTCCAGCCCAATTTGTCTAGTACTGACTATCATCGAATATGCTACCAAGCCCGTCAGTATATTATCCTCGGTGATACTCTTTATCGTCGTGGGATTGACTTCGTTTTTCGACGCTGCCTTACTTTTGACGAAGCTGAGAAATCTCTCCATGACTGCCACTCTGGAGCCTATGGTGGTCACATGTCTGGGTATGCTACTGCCCAAAATATCTTTTGCACGGGATATTTTTTGCCTTATTTATTCAACGATTGTATAATTGTCGTCCAACAATGCCATGCCTGGCAAACCTACAACAACAAAATACGATCACACCCTACTCCTCTATATCTTGTGGTGTCTGTCGGTCCTTTTGTGAAATGGGGTATTAATTTCATGACATGTCACCCTCACTCGGCTGGGGGGCATGGTTACATTATTGTAGTCATAGATTACTTTATGAAATGGGCCAAGACGATGCCAACATTCGATAATACCGGAAGGACTGCCGCATTATTCATATTCAATCACATCATTTCTCATTTTGGTGTTCCTCAGGCTATCATTACTAATCACAGTAGCCACTTTAGAAACTTCATGATGTTCGAACTCACTGAAAATTTGTTTCTTCACCATGAAAACTCGACACCCTATTACCCACAAGCCAATGGCCAAGTTGAAGCAATAAACAAGGTCCTCATTACCATGCTTCGATGAATGATAGGGATTCACAAGATGAGTTGGCACATGATGTTGTTTTCAACATTGTGGGCTACCGAAAATTCGTTAAGTCTACCACTGGGTTTACACCATTCTAGTTAGTTTATGGCCTAGAAGCCATCCTATCAATTGAATGTGAGATACCCTCCTTAAAACTAGCTATCGAACTTCTCCCAAACACTTCTGCTGAAGAAGAATGTCTGTTGTACCTCATGCAATTATACGAGACTCATTGTGATGCCACCCTAGTCATAGAAGCCTAGAAGAAATGCGTCAAAGCCCAGTGTGACAAACATGTCAAGCCTCATGTGTTCTTCGAAGATGATCTGGTTCTCCTCTACGAACAAGATCGGGATATGTTAGGAGCCGAAAAAGTTGAATCCATGTGGCGAGGTCCTTATATCATTAGACGAGTGTTGGAGAAAGGAGCCTATGAGTTAGTGGACTACGATGGTATCCCTTTGAGTGAACCCATAAATGGGTTGTACTTAAAGAAGTACTATGCCTAAGATCACCTGTGCATTAGTGCTTGTATTTTATTGTATCATACTTTTTTCTTTAATTATGCTTTTGCATTATTTGGTCTCTGCCCTCGACCGCTTATCGTGCATTGTGCTTGGTTTCAAAATGTCGGAGTCTTCGCCACCCTACATTGGCTTCACTGATGGCACTATCTGTAGTACTCAGAACCTTGCTTCTGCTGCATGGGCAATTTACGCCCCTACAAATGATCTTATCATTCTATGAGGTGTGTGCCTCGGTCGTGCGACCAATAATATTGCATAATATAACACCATCATCAAATTGTTGATTGATGCTATTTCTCTTGGTATCCACTACTTGGTTATACAACTTGATTCGCAGCTAGTAGTACTACAGTTAAGTAACATCTATACTATATGAATTTCTACTCTATTATGGGTATATTTACGAATTCGCCTCTTGGAATGTTATTTTGATTATATTGAGTATCAACACATTCCTAGATGTCTAAATACATTGAAAGATGCATTAGCTAACTATGTGTTAGACAGACATTTTGGGAATTTATAAACCAATCACACATTACATGTATAACACAACACAAAGTAAGTCGGTAGAATCCATGTATATGTATATAATGATCAAAAGGCATTTACAAAAAGTTTCTATCCAAGGACCAAAATCTCAAAATATGAAGCCCATGGCTTATACAAAATAGCGTTACGAATGATGCTCATGATGGCACGCAACTGCTCAAGACACCCTATGAAGCCGTCGACCGATAGACTCAAACACGCCCACAGTATGGCACTGGTAATGTCTAGGGATCTCCCCAATGGTAATGTTTGGGATCTCTGCGGTCAACCCCTCCAAGTTTTTCTCCACTACCTTGTAGTCTTCAGTGTCCCATCTCACCACTGAAGCCACCTCTCCTCGTCATTGAATAGAATATGTTCTCAGAGGTCGATATGGCCCCACATCTATGTCATCAAAAAGAGATTTTTGATTAGTTCTTAGACAAACATAAAAAAATTGCATATGATAAAATTTACAAAAACATTTAAAAAGAACAAAATGTGTACTTCTTACCTAGATCACCCCACTGAGCATCCTCAAGTAGGGCCAAATCGGGATCTCCTCGAAAATCCAAACTAGCATAGGCATAATCATCGATCATCAGCATCTAGGGCCGTAACTAGTCAAAAAATGCATCATTGTACCTAATTATGGGCCCGACAACGTGATGAGCCATGAGGTTGCACCACCTCAGCATCCTCGGATCCTTTGGAGACGGTAAAACCCAATCA
>JASDQU010026523.1:50412-62360 GCA_032191745.1 Picea mariana
TGAATTAATGAATAATTAATTCACTGAACTCACACTAATACAACTAGGCTTAACTCACTTAACTACACTTACAATTCTGTTACAATTCCAAATCACGCAGTTATGAATGAGATAATAGATTAATATTTATTGTCTAATTTTAATTAAGGGAAAACTAAATTAGACACATGTTTCTTGTTGACTTTTCAACAGACAATAATTATTTCCTCTGTGAGGGGAAACTATGGAGGAATTACAGAGAAGACATTGCAAAAGGAATTTGTGCAAGATCATCCATGATGGAGTAATTCAGAGCAACCCTTGCATTCGGGTTGTGAGAAGCCTTTTTGAACGCACCCTTAGGGATGTGAGTCATACTTTTTCCCACTTTCTTCTCAATTTGAAAAGGAGGTAGTAGTTTGGATGCTTATTTTCCCTTTTCAACGGATTCTATAATTCTATAATTATGATCCCTGGTATGTAGATGAGCTTTGTCTTTCATCGTGTAAACATTTATGGCTCCGTTGTTAGTATTAGGTGCGGGAGCTCCCTAATTTCCCCTAGGCATGTTGGTGGATAAGGAAGATTGAGTCAAATGTTTCCCTTGTGGAAAAGGGTTTGTTAGAACATTGGGCTATTTTTGTGCCAATAATGTTTGGGCTTCCTCAAGATGAGGGCATTGGTGAGTCAAGTGGTCATCTGTGCAAATCTTACACAAAAAATTCACCTTTCTCTTTTCATTTTTTCTCTTGCCAACATTATTTAAAGCTTTCTTATCCCCCTTACCCTTCTTGTTTTTATATTTCCTCTTTCCCTCGATTTGTTGGTTACCCTTGGGATTTGTCAATTGCACATTGTGTACATCCGACATTTGGGTTATGGGGCCAGTCGAACTAGGGTGGTTGTCCATAGTTTGTTGAATCGATAACTGTTGTAATTGATTAGTCAAATGATCTGTGGAATTTCTCTGCGTTGAGCCTATTATGCCTTCAACGTGAGGCCCAAACTTCTATTTGGCATTGTCAAAATTCAATCGTGGTGCATTTGGCAGGATCTCATATAGCATATCAGATTGAGAGTAAATCAAATCTAGATGTTGGGCTCTCATGATAGCCTCTTCTTTGGAAAAAACCCTAGACATTGCAACATCTTTGGATATGCAAGGAACCAAGGACTTTAGGAACCACTCAAGAAAAAATGCGAGAGGGAACTTAAATTTGATCAAACTCATTCATCATCGCCATTCTCGAATGTGATTTGAGATATGATCAGATTTTGTCTGCTCGAAGTTCGCCAGGAACTCTGTGCTGACATCGTATCTTATCAGTAAATGGAAATGGTTTAAGAAGACCATAGGTAGATCGTTAAAGTAAGCATACTTCGAGCTGTCGAGCTTGATATACCATTTCGCAATACCCCCTATAAGAGTGCGTTGAAACAAACACAACTGAACACAATCATCATGTAATGAGCTCGATGAGCACCATAAATGAAAAGTGGTAACATGATCACCTGGATCTTCGCCAGGATTTCCTTCGAAGTTATGAATTTATGAGGGAAACTTAGTCGACATGGGGGGCCAACACAGATCATGAAACACTAGGTCGTTCAACAGTCTCGACAAGTCTGGAAAATGCAGAGTTTCCATAAAAGGTAGTCTCAATTGTGGTGGATTCAAATGAAAAGAGGGTCATGGATTTTGGCTAGCACCAAGTTACCATGAAAATCTTAGCTTCTAGGGATGGATTTGGTAGAAACCATGGTGACCCTGCCTAGTAAAAGGATCTTGCATTTGATTATGCATCGTAGAATGATTCCCGTAATTAGATGACATGCCTTGTGTAGGGATTTCTCCATGCACATTATTCCAAGGACCTTGGTTGGGGATGCTCCCAGTTGACCCTCCTGGCATAGGTATTGAAACCTACCCAGAGTTTCACTAAGTGTGGGAGTGTTTTCCCCCGATTGACATCCCTTGCAAAAGAAATGAGTCCTGCTAGGAATTTCCAAGACCTTATGAGGATTAACTCCTGTCATCTCTCCTCGTCAAGGAATGAAACCTTTCATAGGGTTTGGTTGACCAAAAATAGGGTTTCCCCCTACTGAGAAAGAAGATGATGAGAAAGAGTTATTTCCAAACACGTCGAACAAAGAAAAAGGAATAAATCCTAATCCTACCAAATTCATGTAGGATTGAGGTCCATGACTCCCCCCACTGAATAAACTAGAGTTGATTTTAGGACCGATCAGTCACTAGAAAACAACTCCAATTGAAGGGGATGAAGGAGGGATATGACCCCCATCATAAGGGATAACGTTGAATGGGGCAGTGGTTCTCGTGATGGATCCTTGCAAGGGATCATTGGAGATCCCTTCTCCCATACCAATAGTCTATAGATTAGAGTAGGTTAGGACTGAAATAGAGTCAAAACCAAACATCCCATATGAAAAGGGAGCATCAGACGTGTTCTGGATAGCGGGATCAGTTGTCAGAGTCATCGAAGGGATTGTGCCACTGCTCAAAATAGTGGGTGTCTGGACATTCATAGTACTGATAGGTGGAGGTGGGGGAGGACTTGTGACACCTCCTCCCACAACAACCAGGATAGGAGTATCAGGAATCCCATCAGAAGTAGCACTAGTTGCTTCCATTGTCGCTCATCTAACAAACTGACATTCAAGAAAATTCACCTAGGGAGGACTATTTGAATAAGAAGCGACCTTGATAAGTCGGTAATCGGAGGATTTGCAGTCCTGAAGCCTTCAAATTCAAGGTAAGAAATGATGGAATCCTCTGGTATAGGAAAGTATTCTCTAGGATCTGACTCGAGTATAGTTTCATGTGGCTCGGTCTCTTCAAAAAAACCCTCTTGATCTATCCTGCACCTCAGCGGTGGCAAAGGTGGCTCCAAAGTAACCAACGATAGGCCCTGAAGCCTACATGAACAACGGATCTGTTGATATTACACCTTGTGAAATGATCAACTAACACCCTAAAGCTAAGATAGCATGAAACACAGAGCACACACTAAAAATTTCATAACGAAAAATCAAGCAAACAACTAATTGGCAGGAAAAACAGTTACAACAATCGACACTAGAGCAATTTACTGGTGCAAGTGTAACTCGAACACAAAAACACCCTCCAGGTATACTTTTCAAAGCATGATCCATCATCTACCCTAAGCACTGCGGTATACCCCCACAATCACCTGTGTAAGTCCCTAAAAACAGGCAACTAGGTTGCCAACTCATAGTCAATCACCAGGCGGGTACAATCGACAGTCGGGTTGATCGTAATGAGCAGGATAACAAAGTTTGAAGCCTTTCAAGGGTACCTAAGGAAAATGTTTTGTACAAAAACTGAGTATCTCGAATGGATTTGAGGCCCATGAGGCTCTGTAGTCAAATGTGACCAGTGTAATTTCCAGGAACGAGCCTCAATATACGATCCCCACTATGCTTGGTCTGGCTTTGGAGGGGTTATCTCCTCTACCTTTCCTCACGTGACCTCATGTTTATCCCCTATGTTAGAGGGGGGTCTCGACTAACTATTATGATACTAGACTCTCACACTCCCTATCATAGACTCTTATGTTTGTTTAAATGGCCTTGAAGACTTTCCTCTCCACACCTATTTCAAGGCCCTAGAGCCTAGACTATTTGGTGAACCCTACAAACAAAAGTATAATTGATTTTAAGTGTTAAACATTGATTTTTTGGATTTATTTACTCAAAAGGGCATGGACGTGCAACTTGTGGTGTTTACAAGAGACGAAAGAGAAGAAAAACCTTAGATAATTTGTGCAAAATCAAACTAGGTTCTTCAATTGAAAGAAATGGCTTTTAAATCTTTGTAAATGCAAACTTTTCAAAATAGTATTCCAAGATCTAACAATGCAAAAAGCTTCCTAAAATGAACTTTTTGTTTTACAATGTAAATGCAAACTACTAAACTTTCAGGGGAATAACAAAGAAGGAACTTTGAAAATGAACTCTTTTCTTTTGTAAAAACAACCTACGCTACAACTACCAAACAAAATACATAACTAAATGCAACATTTTTTTGAATTTTGGAAATGCTTAGAAAATAAAAAACACAAGTAAATGATCTTTTTCATTTTTCAAACCATAAACAAGGCAAGGAGAAAAAAAACCCAAGGCTAACATAGAACCTTAACCACTTATTAACCACATGGATTCACTAGAATCCACAGGAGGATGTAACGCTTAAACGTTCACCCTAAACCTTCAAAGAAAACGAGAGAAAATAAAGAAACAACAGGGGTTCTTTACAAAGGTAAAGTTAAACCAAATCTTTAACCCAACTAAATACCATTAACAGAGACCCTGAAGAGTTCAAGAAGGCCTGAGAAGCACAAAGATTCTTGCTAGGAAAGGAAAATCCTTCTTTTAAAATAAAACCTTCCAAAACACAGAGACACGTGTTGTGCAAAAGTAGCATGCGTATGTATGCAGGATGTATACTTTACCCTTGTATGTACGTGGGTTATACAAAGGACAAGGTGCGTACACCTCTGCAAATTTTCAAAAGGAAAAAAAGTTTGGATAACTAACTGGGAAGGGAAGACTGTTAATCACCTGGAAGGTGACGAGAGACCCTAATTGACTCAATAAAATTGGAAAACTAAAAAAGAAACTAAAAAAATCAAATCTAACCAAAATCTCCCACCAAGACCATAGGTATATTCCCTAGTGGAATCACCAATTATGATACAGGGAAAATCCCCCCTATAGTGGGTCTAGGTAAAGGCAAAGCGATGAATTCCCTTAAAATACAGTTCTACCCTTAAGTTACCCCAAAAATATCTAAACAAAATGACGAGAGAGAGGAAATAGGGTTAATGGGTGCACCTTTAGTCCTTGCGGTTGGCGTAGACATCTTTCGCTTGTTACATCCTCCTAGATTGCAGGTCTCCTCCCAAAGATGACCTGCAAAATCTTAGAAAAGAAATGCTACAACAAATGCAACCTATAATTATCACTTTCAAAGTTTAGATATAGATATAAATGCATAAATCAATAAAATCATACAAACATAATATTTTGGGACAAGGACAAACTCTTTTATTAAGTTTCAAGAAAAAAATGATTACAACCTTTGTCAGAAACTGCTCCATGAACCAGGTTCGAGATCCTCTATCATGGCTCCAAGTGCATCAATCCCACATTCTCTTCTCACAACCAACTTATCACCAAGGGAAGGAGGAAGGGTTGCATAATGAGAAAGGCTAGATGGAAAGGCTGAGGCTAAAACTCAGAAAGGGATGCAAAACTTGGGTTAAGAAAAGGGAAGGGATTTTGGCAAAGTTTTCTTATTCTCTTGATTTTTGTTCTAAATGAGACCCCAAGGCCTCTTTTTATATGAAAAAAATATGGTTTTTCGGTTTGGGGATGAGCTACAAGGGCTAAAAAGGTTAGGAAACCCTCGATAGCCTGTAAAATCCACCGAATTTCGCACAATTTTATATTTTTTGCAACTTTTGGAGGTAAATGTGGCCTATCTACCATGCAACACGCATATATACATGGGATAACTATCATGTGGCATGCATTTGTACGTGGGCTATTATTTCAATAGGTCATGTACACTTTCTAAAAAATGGTTTTTTAAGAAGAAGCCTCAACAATATTTTGGCAAAGTATGAAAAAGGAAAGGCCAATGTCTTGTATGCACAGATAAGGAATTTTGGACTATAATAGGGATAGAGAGAGAGGAATAAAGAGTGAGTGAGAGGGGGAGAGGAGAATATGAAGAGAGTGTGTGAGAGAGAGGGAGAGTGAGATACAGAGGGGAGGTAGAGAGAGAGGGAGTGAGAGGAAGGTGGGGGACAGATGAAAAGGGGTTTAGATAGAGGAAAAGAGAGCAAGGTGGGGAGAGTGGGGGAGAGAGAGGGAGGGGGATAGAGTGAGCAAGAGAGAGAGGATTAGATGCAAGAGGTAAAGAGAGAAGTGGGTAGAGATGGATTGTTTGAGAGTGTGAGAGGGTGCGAGAGGAATAACAAGAGGGGGGGTAGAGAGAGAGAGGTGGGAGAGAGATGGTAGATGTAGGAGAGAGAGAGGAGAGATAGAGGGAAGGAGGAACGGGGTAGAGAGAGAGAGTGTGTGTGAGATTACATATAGATAAGTGTGTTGAGGAAAATATATGAAATTATCTTACTCAAACATTTTCGGATCTTGCTTGGCTAAGGAAAGATAGTCGGGAATGTTACCCTATGTTTATAGCCTCAAAAGGTGTTTCCCAATACACAAGTATTAATTACAAGGGCTTAGGATGATTTTTTGAATAAAATATTGTTGCAAAAATATAACATTTTTATACAATTTTTTGAATATATCAGATTGCAAAAGAAAATGTGGAGATCAAAAGAAAAAATACCAAGTCACATATGAACAAATATGAGACAGAATAGAAATTGCTTTATTTCATTTCAAGAAATCAAAAGAATTGTTCTCTTTACAAAATCCCTGTGAGGGGCATGGACCAAGGTCAAACTTAGATATCCTTGATGAAAACCATACAAAAGGACTCTAACAAGAAGTAAAAACTGAACTTTAAAATCTAGATCAGCTTGCACAGACTGTTGCCCACTTGACTCTGCACAATATCCTTTATCGGTCATGAAATTTAATTCATAAATAGACAAGTCTACACAGACTACGAAATATAGATCAACACCTATGAAAACAAGCATCTGAATGATATGATTCATATTTGAACCTTTTTTTCTACAATAGGACCCTACTGTCATAAAATATAATTAGGCCTTTGATGAATTGAAGAATGAATGAAAAATGAACTATCTCAATAAAACTTAAGAGCAAACCTTAGTATGATTTCTCCTTCTATTCTCTCCTTGTTCTTCCTTCTCATTTTTCTTTTATGCATTCCAAATTAGTTGAAGTATTTCAACCACTTCATTTAGTTAAGTTAACTAAAACTCAACTAACTTTTAGTTTGGGGGAAGAATTAATAATAATAATAAGAGTCTTTTAATAAATAATAACTAGTAGGTGGGGCCCCTTGTGACTCCCTTTAATTTCTTTCACAAAATAAAATATAACTAGACAATAAATCAGACACATCCCTCCTTGTGGATCCCATAATCATTTCCATAATTTGAAAATTAAATATCAATGATATTTCAAATCATATACAAACATATAATATCTAAATATCCAAAAATAGTATGTTGTCCAAAACCTTCAGCAATCCACTCTCCTCAATAAAATAATAATAAAGTATAATCAAAAATTGTATTTTCCACTTTGAGAGGCAAATTTTCTTTTGTTGTTGCTATCCCCTTTTGACTTTTCTGAATTAGCCTTAGGCTGTGCAGAACATTGAGGCTTGATCTCACTAATGACATGAGAACAATCATCTTTCAAGTGCATACAAGATGAAACGGATTTGGTTGAATCACTTGAAGGAGAAGAGGGGGAAGAAACAACTTTTCCTTTATCATGCATATGGTGGGCTTCAGTTTTGAGTATTTTTCTTTCCTAAGAGGACTATAGAGGTGAGTGTGCAGGGGAAATATGAACATTTGGGTTATTCGGTGGAGGAGGAGCAGGTAGAGACAAATTTGGCCAGCCACGATGGTGGGAGACTACTGGGTGAACAATCCCCTTCCATTCGTCGTTCTCCAGAACTTCAGGTTGCAACGAAACATGAGGGGGCACGGGGATACCAGGGACATGATGGGGCTAGAAATGATGCCTCTCCAGTCTAAGTTGGACTACACCTTGTCCAATCCAATTGAAGAATCCAGCTTGAAAATTTTGGTTTAACTCGCAAGGATATGCATTAAAATGTATTGAGAATCTGGGTCTTCTAGGCCCTCTATTCCAATTCCCTCTACCCCTATTATTTCGTCCATGACTTCCTCTCCTGAAGAAAATCATCATGTATGCAACAATTATTAGAAACTAGTTTCTTAAACAGACCATACATGACATTCTCTTACTATGAAACAAAGTTTGGCTCAACAATCACATCAAACCCATGCAATCCAATCCATAAAATCCATTTAATAATTGTCAATGAGCAGGGGGTGAATTAGGGTTCAGGGATATCTGAGGGGATTGTATTGAGCGAAAAAGTGATAAAATTAAAGGGAATAAGAACATGATTACTACTCAACAATTCATTAAACAAATGATTGTGCAACAATAACCAAAACATATCAGTTGTCATCTATCTCTGTGTTATTTCTTAATCGTTGTAATACAGAGCTTTAATTTAATTTTAATGAACAGGGTGTGCAAAATTAATTTGGGAATGTGAGGGGATTTGTAATGAGAAAAAATGTGAGAAAATGAAAGGGAATTAGATGGATATTGTTCATAAAATAAATTAAATCAATCAATTATCATAACTCTATTCAAATTTAATCCAAAAAACATCCACTTCCAAGACCAAAACATTCACTGCTCCTCAATTGTATACAAGACTGCTTGTTGTCTCAATAATTAATTTTCCCATAATTCTTTTATCTATAACAATCTGTGCATTTATAACTTATGAAAACATTTCCCATTCAAAAGTATGTATATACTAACTATGATCTCTTCTTTTTAAAATAATCAAAACATGCACAATAATTCTTGGTATATTATTCCCAACATTCATCCCCGATAATCAGTAATACACCATGATAAACAATCAACATTAATTGTTCTTTAATCAACAATCTGGCCCGATCTAGTATACATGGTTTCCTTTAAAGAAAACATGGAAAGACTTAAAATCATGCCCAATCATACACAGGTCTTCAATCATATCATCGACACAATCTTGAATCAACAACAAGAGTCAATCCAAACATAAACCCCAAGCTTTATATTTGTGTGTATCAGAATATATAAACTTCCTTTTAAANNTATGAAGCAAACAGAACTAGATTGACACACAGGCATCTCTTTTTACATCACCAAAACCCCGATTGGACTTGGTAAAACTCACACGGGTGTCTTCTTATGAAATCAAGACCACGTTGGATAAAACACAATGATCAAAATGATAAATGAATAAAAAGACAACTCTTGACTATATGCAACCACTCATTTCCATTCCTATTTGTTCAAAAAAATTCATCATAGAAGGAACAAACAGAGACTCGACCAAGAGGATGGGTTTATAAATGAGAGAGCGTGTGTCTTTAGAATTCCATAACCATTAAAATAATAACCCAATACTTGACAAACCCCAGAAGGTGCTTGAGGAGAACAAAGGCAGTCAGAGTCCACGTCGGGCTCTTTAAAAATTAAATCAAGAGAGGCAACAAAACCTACTTGCCCTTTTAAAGCACAGAGAGATAGTGGTCTTCCAAGTCCTCATATCCATTTTCCATCAATTAATCAACCATAGACCACAATGTAATATTGAAATACAGAGCCATGCTCTTCTAAAAAATACATTCTTTCGTCTTATACTTTCAAGCCTTTGATAGAATCATAAGTGAATGCCTGAGGAGAGAAAAAGGTGATTTGAGTAAAACAACCCATTTTACACACAGGTTCCACAAACAATTTGTTGCAGAGAGGAACGAGGGTTAACTTTAACAGTGGAGGGTACTTAAAAATCACAAAGGGATAATGTTTCTTTCCAACACCCAGGAGGTCGAACACCTTTTGAAAACAATTGACAGTGTGACCACATAGAGTTATCATTATAGCAAGGATACAAGGAGTGGTGTGTGGAAGCTCTTCGTATCCTCATATACATTAAATACACAAGCCTGTATTAACATTCGGGGCTAACCAAGACTGGGTTTTTTTGGAAATCTTCCAGTGACAAGATAGTAAGGAATGACTATCGACAATAACTCAGGGCTTGAACAAAGAACATACCAACTGTCGACAGTTTCTCTACAAATGGATAAGGATTACCATAACAACCGAGAGGTAAATGAGTTGACAGACACTGATACACAGAACAGTGAATAAAACCCTCAACCATCAAACTTAGAGTTAAATATTACACCACTGTCACTATTATTCCATAGAGACCCATCATAAAAACCACACTGATTGAGAAATAACTAATGCACAACCTTTATAATCAATAATACCCATTTCTTTACTTACAATTTATCAACATTTTATAGTCATCACAGAGAGCCATAACACCATATTTACACAGTCGAAGAACTTCAAGAAAACACAGAATCCATGCATCACTGAGCCACCATTTGGTTCATAAAACAAAGAGTCCATCATGGATGGAAAGTTTAGAGCCATACCTGTGAACAAATCATTTCAATGGTGAACCGTTTGAGTTTTCCCTTGTCAATCCTAGAAACTTGGAGCTTCACAACCAATAGAGAAACAATGAAACAATGCAACAAAGCTAGGGTGACGGGTGATAGGGAAGGTATGAAGTGACATGCAGTAAATGCACGTCAGTTCCTCACCTGGCCCCATTCAATTTCATGTATGAGACAGCCCAATAAACATAACATCCACCATTAAATGAACCATATAACCAATGCATAATCAATTCCATATCCATCGTAAGATCTGATACCATTTATATTGCATAGTGTGCTACCCGAGATATCTCATATCTCTACGTTAACCTTTTCCATAACTCCACACAATAAACACATCAACATTGCTAAATGTGCCTCCATTCGACCTTAATAAAAATTTCATAGTCCTTTCACCAAACAAATAGAAAAATAGTTAGGAGTAACACTTGTACCCATTAATTCTTTCATTCGAAGTTTGTATGTAGTCTTTTATCATAGCTTAAGGATTAATACACTGTTTCTTTTCTTTTGTTATAACTCAAGAACATTTTCATAGTTTTTTTTCTTTGTTTTGAATAAGCTCCCATTTAATTATCCCTTGCATATATGTGGAAAAGTAATCAATATATGAAATAGTACCCAGGTTATAACATAGCACCTGTAAGCAACATGATCCTCATACCCATGGAAATTGTTCTATGTCGCAAGTGATTACCAACAACATTCAAAAATAATGCATTAACCACTCATTATCATGCCAAATCAAACCAAGACTGCATAATAAAAAATGTAGGACTATGTAGGAACCATCATAACAACAACAAAATATGTGTTATATTTCTGTCATTGTGCCTCTAGTCTACAAGGGGGTCCAGCCTACTAGTATTATATTATTATCAAAATTAAATAATAGTGCTTTAGCAATCCTTTGTGGGTGGAATTCATCGTTGTAATTTTAATCATCAACAAACTGGTGACTCCACCGGGAAATATTCTTCCAACAGATTAAGAACTCAGAATGTCTAGTTTCACAGACCAGTAATATCAGATCAAGAAGATATACATCAAAATAATTATGCCATAGGGGGAGTGAGCGGATTTAAGGGAAACATGACTGGGAATTGGGAATAACTCATGGAAATTGTTAAGTATGAGGGGGTTTATCCCTGTAAGCATAATCATTCAATTAATGATAGTAAAGTGTTCTTGACTTTAAGGAGAAAATTTTTCTGATATGCTCTTTTGAATCTTGAAATGGATGGAAGAAAAGGAAAAAATAAGAGGGATAAAACTAACTACCTTCTAAAACAAAAGTTGAAGCAAATAACAATTTCAATGATGCTTCTAAGGGAAACATCATGACAATTGTGTAACTTGATTGTTATTGATAAAGAATACTTTGTAGAATAGTGTCGCTATGGAAAAATTGATCCAACATTTTATTTTGTCAGGAAATGAAGTCAAAAGAAACAAAAAGCAAGAAATGTCATAGAAAAAATGAATACGCAGAATTAAAAAAAAAAACAAAACGAAATGACAGAAATGTAAAGTCGAAGAGAAAAAACAAAAACTATTGTAATACAGAAAATACTCCATACAATGTTAAAATTTTCAAGCTGGTTCCACGTAATGTTTTAAGTGGGAACCGTTAGTGCTATAGGAAAACAATCACTCTTGTAAGTCCTTTAGAATGTA
>JASDQU010026523.1:65364-80024 GCA_032191745.1 Picea mariana
GTGAGAGGGTGGGAGAGAAATAACAAGAGGGGGGGTAGAGAGAGAAACGTGGGAGAGAGATGGTAGATGTAGGAGAGAGCGAGGAGAGATAGAGGGAAGGAGGAAGGGGGTAGAGAGAGAGAGAGAAAGAGTGTGAGATTACATATAGATAAGTGTGTTGAGGAAAATATATGAAATTATCTTACTCAAACATTTTCGGATCTTGCTTGGCTAAGGAAAGATAGTCGGGAATGTTACCCTATGTTTATAGCCTCAAAAGATGTTTCCCAATACACAAGTATTAATTACAAGGGCTTAGGCTGATTTTTTGAATAAAATATTGTTGCAAAAATATAACATTTTTATACAATTTTTTGAATATATCAAATTACAAAAGAAAATGTGGAGATCAAAAGAAAAAATACCAAGTCACATATGAACAAATATGACACAGAATAGAAATCGCTTTATTTCATTTCAAGAAATCAAAATAATTGTTCTCTTTACAAAATCCCTATGAGGGGCATGGACCAAGGTCAAACTTAGATATCCTTGATGAAAACCATACAAAAGGACTCTGACAAGAAGTAAAAACTAAACTTTAAAATCTAGATCAGCTTGCATAGACAGTTGCCCACTTGACTCTGCACAATATCATTTATCAGTCATGAAATTTAATTCATAAATAGACAAGTCTACACAGACTATCAAATATAGATCAACACCTCTGAAAACAAGCATCTGAATGATATGATTCATATTTGAACCTTTTTGTCTACAATAGGACCCTACTGTCATAAAATATAATTAGGCCTTTGATGAATTGAAGAATGAATGAAAATTGAACTATCTCAATAAAACTTAAGAGCAAACCTTAGTATGATTTCTCCTTCTATTCTCTCCTTGTTCTTCCTTCTCATTTTTCTTTTATGCATTCCAAATTAGTTGAAGTATTTCAACCACTTCATTTAGTTAAGTTAACTAAAACTCAAATAACTTTTAGTTTGGGGAAAGAATTAATAATAATAATAATAAGGGTCTTTTAATAAATAATAACTAGTAGGTGGGGCCCCTTGTGACTCCCTTTAATTTCTTTAACAAAAATAAATATAACTAGACAATAAATCAGACACATCCCTCCTTGTGGATCCCATAATCATTTCCATAATTTGAAAATTAAATATCAATGATATTTCAAATCATATACAAACATATAATATCTAAATATCCAAAAATAGTATGTTGTCCAAAACCTTCAGCAGTCCACTCTCCTCAATAAAATAATAATAAAATATAATCAAAAACTGTATTTTCCACTTTGAGAGGAAAATTTTCTTTTGTTGTTGCTATCCCCTTTTGACTTTCCTGAATTAGCCTTAGGTTGTGCAGAACATTGAGGCTTGATCTCACTAATGACATAAGAACAATCATCTTTCAAGTGCATACGAGATGAAACGGATTTGGTTGAATCACTTGAAGGAGAAGAGGAGGCAGAAACAACTTTTCCTTTATCATGCATATGGTGGGCTTCGGTTTTGAGTATTTTTCTTTCCTAGGAGGACTATAGAGGTGAGTGTGTAGGGGAAATATGAACATTTGGGTTAATAGGTGGAGGAGGAGCAAGTAGAGACAAATTTGGGCAGCCACGATGGTGGGAGACTACTAGGTGAACAATCCCCTTCCATCCGTCGTTCTCCAGAAATTCAGGTTGCAACGAAACATGAGGGGGAATGAGGATACCAGGGACATGATGGGGCTGGAAACAAGGCCTCTCCAATCTAGGTTGGACTACACCTTGTCCAATCCAATTGAAGAATCCAACTTAAAAATTTTGGTTTAGCTCGCGAGGATATGCATCAAAATGTATTGAGAATCTGGGTCTTCTAGGCCCTCTCTTCCAATTCCCTCTGCCCCTATTATTTCATCCATGACTTCCTCTCCTGAAGAAACTCATCCTGTATGAAACAATTATTAGAAACTAGCTTCTTAAACAGACCATACATGACATTCTCTCACTATAAAACAAATTTTGGCTCAACAATCACATCAGACCCATGCAATCCAATCCATAAAATCCATTTAATAATTGTCATTGAGAAGGGGATGAATTAGGGTTTAGGGATATATGAGCAGATTGTATTGAGTGAAAAAGTGATAAAATTAAAGGGAATAAGAACATGATTACTGCTCAACAATTCATTAAACAAATGATTGTGCAATAATAATCAAAACATATCAGTTGTCATCTATCTATGTGTTATTTCTTAATCGTTGTAATACAGAGCTTTAATTTAATTTTAATGAACAAGGCGTGCAAAATTAATTTGGGAATGTGAGGGGATTTGTAATGAGAAAAAATGTGAGAAAATGAAAGGGAATTAGATGGATATTGTTCATAAAATAAATTAAATCAATCAATTATCATAACTCTATTCAAATTTAATCCAAAAAACATCCACTTCCAAGACCAAAACATTCACTGCTCCTCAATTGTATACAAAACTGCTTGTTGTCTCAATAATTAAATTTCCCATAATTCTTTTATCTATAACAACCTATGCATTTATAACTTATGAAAACATTTCCCATTCAAAAGTATGTATATGCTAACTATGATCTCTTCTTTTTAAAATAATCAAAACACACACAATAATTCTTGGTATATTATTCCCAACATTCATCCCTGATAATCAATAATACGCCATGATAAACAATCAACATTAATTGTTCTTTAATCAAGAATCTGGCCTGATCTAGTATACATGGTTTCCTTTAAACAAAACATGGAAAGACTTAAAATCATGCCCAATCATACACAGGTCTTCAATCATATCATCGACACAATATTGAATCAACAACAAGAGTCAACCCAAACATAAACCCCGAGATTTATATTTATATGTATTGGCATATATAAACTTCCTTTTAAACAATCTGATAGTCTTCACGATGATTCCTATATAACCATATCATGTATGAAGCAAACAGAACTAGATTGACACACAGGCATCTCTTTTTACATCGCCAGAACCCTGATTAGACTTGGTAAAACTCACACGGGTGTCTTCTTATGAAATCAAGACCATGCTGGATAAAACACAATGATCAAAATGATAAATGAATAAAAATAAACTCTCCACTGAATGCAACCACTCATTTCCATTCCTATTTGTTCAAAAAAATTCATCATAGAAGGAACAAATAGAGACTCGACCAAGAGCATGGGTTTATAAATGAGAGAGCGTGTGTCTTTAGAATTCCATAACCATTAAACTGATAACCCAATACTTGACAAACCCCAGAAGGTGCCTGAGGAGAACAAAGGTAGTCAGAGTCCACGTCAGGCTCTTTAAAAATTAAATCAAGAGAGGCAACGAAACCTACTTGCCCTTTTAAAGCACAGAGAGATAGTGGTCTTCCCAGTCCTCATATCCATTTTCCATCAATTAATCAACCATAGACCACAATGTAGTATTGAAATACAGAGCCATGCTCTTCTAAAAAATGCATTCTTTCATCTTATACTTTCAAGCCTTTGACAGAATCATAAGTGAGTGCTTGAGGAGAGAAAAAGGTGATTCGAGTAAAACAACCCATTTTACGCACAGGTTCCACAAATAATTTGTTGTAAAGAGGAACGAGGGTTAAATTTAACAGTGGAGGGTACTCAAAAATCACAAAGGGATAATGTTTCTTTCCAACACCCAGGAGGTTGAAGACCTTTTGAAAATAATTGATAGTGTGACCACATAGAGTTATCATTATAGCAGGGATACGAGGAGTGGTGTGTGGAATCTCTTCGTATCCTCATATACATTAAATACACAAGCCTGTATTAACATTCGAGGCCGACCAAGACTGGGTTTTTTGGAAAGCTTCCAGTGACAAGATAGTAAGGAGCAGCTATCGACAATAGCTCAGGGCTTAAACAAAGAACATACCAATTGTCAATAGTTTCTCTGCAAATGGATAAGGATTTACCATAACAACCGAGAGGTAAATGAGTTGACGAACACTGATACACAAAATGGTGAATAAAACCCTCAACCATCAAACTTAGAGTTAAATATTACACCACTGTCACTATTATTCCATAGAGACCCATCATAAAAACCACACTGATTGAGAAATAACTAATGCACAACCTTTATAATAAATAATACCCATTTCTTTGCTTACAATTTATCAACATTTTACAGTCATCATAGAGAGCCATAACACCATATTTACACAGTCGAAGAACTTCAATAAAACACGGAATCCATGCATCACTGAGCCACCATTTGGTTCATAAAACAAAGAATCCATCATGGATGGAAAGTTCAGAGCCATACCTGTGAACAAATCATTTCAATGGTGAACCATTTGAGTTTTCCCTTGTCAATCCTGGAAACTTGGAACTTCACAACCAACTGAGAAACAATGAAACAATGCAACAAAGCTAGGGTGACGGGCGATAGGGAAGGTATGAAGTGACGTGTAGTATATGCACGTTGCTTCCTCACCTAGCCCCATTCAATTTCATGTATGAGACAGCCCAATAAACATAACATCCATCATTAAATGAACCATATAACCAACGCATAATCAATTCCATATCCATCGTAAGATCTGATACCATATATATTGCATAGTGTGCTACCCGAGATATCTCATATCTCTACGTTAACCTTTTCCATAACTCCACACAATAATCACATCAACATTGCTAAATGTGCCTCCATTCAACCTTAATAAAAATTTCATAGTCCTTTCACCAAACAAATAGAAAAATAGTTAGGAGTAACACTTGTACCCATTAATTCTTTCATTCAAAGTTTGTATGTAGTCTTTTATCATAGCTTAAGGATTAATACATTGTTTATTTTCTTTTGTTATAACTCAATAACCTTTTCATAGTTTTTTTTCTTTGTTTTGAATAAGCTCCCATTTAATTATCCCTTGCATATATGTGGAAAAGTAATCAATATATGAACTAGTACCAAGGTTATAACATAGCACCCGTAAGAAACATGATCCTCATACCCATGGAAATTGTTGTGTTAGAAGTGATTACCGACAACATTCAACAATAATGCATTAACCACCCATTATCACGCCAAATCAAACCAAGACTGCATAATAAAAAATGTAGGACTGTGTAGAAAACATCATAACAACAACAAAATATGTGTTATATGTCTATCATTGTGCCTCTAGTCTACAAGGGGGTCCCACCTACTAGTATTATATTATTATCAAAATTAAATAATATTGCTTTAGCAATCCTTTGTGGGTGGAATTCATCGTTGTGATTTTAATCGTCAACAAACTGGCGACTCCACCGGGAAATATTCTTCCAACAGATTAAGAACTCAGAATGTCTAGTTTCACAGACCAGTAATATCAGATCAAGAAGATATACATTAAAATGATTATGCCATAGGGGGAAGTGAGCGGATTTAAGGGAAACATGACTGGGAATTTGAGAATAACTCATGGAAATTGTTAAGTATGAGGGGGTTTATCCCTATAAGCATAGTCATTCAATTAATGATAGTAAAGTGTTCTTGACTTTAAGGAGAAAATTTTTCTGATATGCTCTTTTGAATCTTGAAATGAATGGAAGAAAAGGAAAAAATAAGAGGGATAAAACTAACTGCCTTCTAAAACAGAAGTTGAAGTAGATAACAATTTCAATGACACTTCCAAGGGGAACATCATGACAGTTGTGTAACTTGATTGTTATTGATTAAGAATACTTTGCAGAATAGTGTCGCTATGGAAAAATTGATCCAACATTTTATTTTGACAGGAAATGAAGTCAAAAGAAACAAAAAGAAAGAAATGTCATAGAAAAAATGAATAAGTAGAATTAATAAAAAAAACAGAATGAAATGACAGAAATGTAAAGTCGAAGAGAAAAAACAAAAACTACTGTAATACAGAAAATACTCCATACAGCGTTAAAATTTTCAAGCTAGTTCCACGTAATGTTTTAAGTGGGAACCGTTAGTGCTATAGGAAAACAATCGCTCTTGTAAGTCCTTTAGAATGTAAGAATTTTCTCCCATGACAAAAGTGATCTTAAAAGGACCCATCCATAAGTTTTGAAAATTCGTATGCCTTCCTCTATCGACATGAGTTGAATCCCACAATAGTACCTTCTCACTGACTTTAAATTTGACAACCTTGATAGTTTTGTTGAAATGTATTTTAACAGTATGATGTCTTCTCCTTATATTATCCAAGGCAAATGTCCTTTACTCCTCTAAAAGCAAAAGTGCATTCATTCTTTGAGAAACATCAGAAGAATTTAATTCTTGACCTATAGCATTAAACTTAGAGAGGAAAGTCCCATATTGGTAGGAAGAATGGCTTCCTGACCATAAACAAGATGGAAAGGACTACAACTAGTGCTCACCTTGGTGGCAGTGCAATATTCCCAAAGGGAGTAAGTGAGGAGAGTGTTCCATTGACAAGGCTTATCTTCAATGAGCCTCCTGATAATTCTTACCAGATTCTTGTTGGTAGACTCGTCTTGCCCATTACCTTGGGGATAATAAGCTGATGACGTAAAATGTTTAACCCCTAACTTAAACAAAAAATGGGCCAGCTTAGCAGAAATAAAGGAGAGACCATTATCTGTAATAATTTCCAAAGGAAGTCCAAATCTGGAAAAACTATTAGTTTCAAGAAAAGAAATCACCTGCTCATCCTGTGAATGTTTAAGCCGGACAACTTCAGTCCATTTCATAAAATAGTTTGTGGATGTCAAGATAAATACTTTTCCTACTAAAGATGGAGGATTAATAGGACCAATAAATTCCAAACCCCATTTTGAGAAAGGAAAGTCAGGGAGGGAAGGTTGTAAAGGCATAGAAAAAAGATGTTCTTTCCCAACAAATTTCTGGCACTTGTCACAAGATCTTGAAAAATGATAAGAATCGTGAAATATTGAAGGCCAATAGTACCCTTTCTTGATAATATTAAAAGAAATAGTTTTAGAAGAAAAGTGACCTCCTACATGAATAACAGAATTCAAAGAACCATGAGTCTCTTGCAACAATTTTTGTGCTTCCTCATTGTTCACACAATGAAGCAACATACCATCAACAAATCTTCTAAACAAGAAGTCTCCTATAATGACATATCTAGCATATTTGAGGCAGAGCCTTCTTCTTTGACGAGTGTCTATGTTATATGGACATATTTTATTTTGCAAGTAGTAAACCAAATCTTTATACCAAGGATGTTCAAACACAGGAAGGATTTGATTGTCAATGTAAAATAATGTTGATAGAGAGCTATCATGTTCATCAATATCTTCACTCATTTCAGCATGATGATCTATGTGAAGGGCTAAGTCACATCCCTTGATAGTTGTAGAAGTCATGATGATTAGATCATGCTCCTGAATCTTGGCAAGCCAATGTGAAAGCTTTTCTAAGAGATAAGTCTGTGAGAGTAAGAACTTGACAGTAGATAAAGGGACATTTACCAGCATATGCTTACCAAAGATGAAGTGGCGAAATTTTTCAACAGCTTTAACAAGAGAGAAAGCATGATTGTTAGGGTCCTAACCCACACATAGATAGATTAATATATTCGGATGTAATAAAGGTCATTATTAATAAGGCCTTTCAATAAAATAGAATAAGGCAGATGTAAGAAGACCAAATAGAAGCTTCCGCTTCTAGAAGGATCTTCCTCTAGATTCTTCTCTTGATAGACATATTTATTATAAATAAGGGTCGAGGGTATGAAAACCCTAGTTTGGAGATTATTGTAACAGAGCACTTCTTGATTGGAGGTTTCCCCCTCGAAGAGGCCTGTGAACATTGCTTTCTGAATCAAAGTGTTATTTATGTTGTTGTTCTTATATCATTTATGTGTTATTGTGGAGATTATGCTGGATATATTACTATTATTCTGCCATTTCTAGCATTTTATTTCTGTTCCACACATTTATTACATCTGGTATCTTGCAAGTGGTATCAGAGCACTTTCCTTGGCAGAAATTGTGGGAATTTTTTTTTCAAGGTAGTGTTGACGGGCGAAATTGACTGTCCGTCAACTGAGAGAGTGGAACCGGTCCGGGGTTGTCTAAATAACCCAAGCCGTTTGGAATGAACCACCCTGACGAGTTTAATGGATCTGTTGGTTGCTCTAAGGTCTTTTAAGAAAACCAAAGAGAAACTAATCTAAACTAACTAAACTAAATAAAACAAATAAAACTAACTAAAACTAACTAAAACAAACTAACTAACACTAAATAAAGGAAACTAAACTAATTAAAACAAACTAACTAAAACTAAATAAAGGAAACTAAACTAATTAAAACAAACTAACTAAAACTAAATAAAGGAAACTAAACTAATTAAAACAAACTAAAACTAATAAAACAAATTAACTAAAACAAACTAACTAACTCACTAATCTAATTAAAACAAACTACTAAATTAAACTAAAACTAAATATAACTATTCTAACTATTATATACAATATACTAACTACTATTATAATAACTCAAATCATCTATCTAATTACCAGCTGCAATATTACTTATTCACAAATGTACATTATAAACAATCTACAGATTTAATTAAAACCTGCAAAACTCATGTGTTTTCTGCCCTAAGACAGCAAGGAATCTCTTTTTGATTTTTTATATTTTATGAAAAAGAAATAAAACTACTGAAATTAAACGATCTAATATATTTACTAAAATTAAACAATCTAATATAAATCTAATTAAAATTATATCTAAATTAAACTACTAATGAAAACAACAAAGAAAAGATTAACTGACCTGGAAGCGCTCCTAATTTGTCCCGTGTATGATAACTCTGAAGCTGGTCGGAGGAAGTAAACTCGCACTGGTTAGCCCATAAGCTTCTCGTAAACAATCGGCTGCGCTACTCTTTGAGTTGTTAACAGGACAAACAAGAAATAAAAGATCATAACAATCTTATGATTATAAATCTTTGCAATAAGGGAAACCTGTTATGCAAAAACTTATATTTAACAATTCGATTCATGAAGAAGATAAACCTGTCATTCACAAACTGAACTAAATAATTGTTATGTCTTTTATACAAATGGAAGAAATCAGATATGGATTACAGTAATTAAATTTATATCATTTGCACATGATCTAGATAGCTAAAGTAGTCATAAACCATAAACAAATTGATATACACAAAATGAAACAAAATGTTTATATAATGAGAAGCTAAAGCTGTGACAAAACACCAAATTCTGCTTCAGTCTGTATTATAACTCCATATCCTTGTTCTCCCTTGAATGAGGATGAACATTATTACAAAAATCATAAGTATATATAAGTCTCTCCATAGGGTAAAACCTCCCTGTGGATAATATCAAAATGTTTTACATAATCTGGGAAATATCCCAAAATCAACTAAACTAGGAAATCAAAATGCAAGTGAAATCTTTGAAATATCCCCTAACTGCTCATTAAAGCCACTGCCATTTCAAATTTACCTGCAATAGGACAAAAATATCAAATTAGAAAGATATTTTATCAACAAAACAATAAAAAATTGATCCTACAGACTTAACTACAGAATCATCTGATTCTGTAGCTAGTCTAGAATAGCATACAGGACCAGATAGCAATCAAATGAAATCTTTTCAAAAGAATCAAATCCAATTTAATTTTCTTTTAATAAATATCCAAAACGAATAACTATAATTCCAATGAGTTTATCATTTAAATTAACAAAATCGAAAAGGATTCAAACGAAACAAGATAAGAATGCTCTGTTTTTTTAGTCGCCATAAAATATGGTAAAACCATAATAGGATTGTTTTATATCAAATGAAATCAATGGTGAATCATATCGTATAAGATACGATGTAACACAATCATAATTGAACACAATCAAAATTGATTTGTTATGGCTGTAACAATGTGTATAAGGTTCATACTGTTTCAATCAAATACCAATATGGAAAAACTGTTACGATTATTGCCAAATAAACATTCATCAAACTTCGCCATAGATTTCAATCGTTGAGTGTTTACATAGTCAACAGACAGGATCACATAGTGATCGCAACCATCAACAGCAGTGATAACCATAAACTGGGCAACAATCAAATATAGAAACAAATCGTAATCCTGGGCATAATCACTTTCGTTCCCAAATCAAATTTAAACAATATATTTGTTGCAATATAAACCGAGCTGATAACACGGTCAAACAATGTGAATCGATTAGTTGGGTATAACAGTTATGACTCATATCTATTCGCAATTTGGTTATGCCTTAACAGAATGGTATTCGAATTGATCATGGAATATAACAATTAACCATTATTGCCAACCATATCGTATAGACTATAACCAATTTCAAATCGAAACATTGACTGTGTTTGAAATTGAAATACTAGAAATGGCCTATGTTTAGTAAAGATATTAACAACTTCAATAAGCAACAGAGTATCCAATTTCAGCCAAAAAACAATCAAATCCATAAAATGATCAATCGAATCAAAGCTAAATCCAATCAAAGCTAATCTGGGAAACGAAATTCGATTAATCAAAACAAAATTATGCATATAGTACATGCTTATGTGTCAAAGAAAATCCATGCTGTAAACAAAGCTTATGAGTTTATCATATAAACAGGTGATAATCATACCAGTGAGACTGCTCGAGCTATGCCAATTTTGAATTAACGACCGCTGTAGCCGACTCCACATTCTTAAACAAAATAGAACCTGTTGTTTGTTGTTTCTTATCTGTGGTTGTCGATTTATCCTTCTGACTGGTGAGCCTTGCAACTTGATCTTCCAGAGCATGAATTCTGGACTGCAGCATTGGCACATCAAGGTAATACCTTTCTAGCCATGAGCCACACTGATCGCATGGTGGAGCAGCTGGTTCGGATAGAACAAGAGGGGGTTTTGACGAGTCACTGGGGTTTTCACAAGGCATTTTGATGCCTGGATAATTAGGATCATTTTACAAGCAAGGTGGTAGGTTTTTGACAAAATCGTATGAGGGTTTGTCACACAAAACTTCAGAATAGGGATACTCACTTGCCAGGTAACGTTCAACCTCCGAGTCAGAATCTTCACTCACCATGATAGGTTCAGGGTTGACAGGAGGTCTCGGTTTGTTTCTTTTCATGCGAGAGATTAATCGGGCATTCTTCTTACCTTTAGAATTCGCATTAGGTTTGGTTTTAGGCTTTTTAGCCACGGGTTTACCAGTTTCGACATATTTGGTCACAGAATTGGGTAGGTCAATAGGTGAGTCGGGTAGGGGTTTAGGTAACAAAGCACGGTAAGGCACAGGGGGTACTAACTTGCTCTCGCTCACCAAAGGTTTGTCAACCTGTGGTGGGCTTGACTCCTCAAAATTATTGCGATAAAGAAAGTCATTCCAACAGTCTCGGTGTAACCCCAAATGACAAACCACAAGCATTTTAATCAACCCAAAATGAAAAAGGTTGTTATCAGCCTGGTTTCGTTTGTATCTTTTAGACATTTTAAACAGACTCCTATGCAAGTAATAAGGCATATTAATCTCAGAGCCCATGAAAACCATAAGTAGCCGAAGGTGGTACAAGAAAACGAAACCATACCGGCCCTCGCAGGTGATAAACTGCTTGGTTATCATCAACAAGTCGTGCCATCGTTGCTTGAGCATATTTGCGGGAAAACCTTTGTCACAGGAGCTCAACCTTCGAGAATGGAAGAGCAATGTCCATGGGACATCTTCCACTTTGCAATTTTTTGACCATTTCTGTCCAGTAGGAGGCAGACCCGTAGCTAAACTGAGAAATTGCTCGTCAATTTCCAACTGCACATCCCCAACCTTGGCTCGGCATCCATCAAAGGTTAACGCGAATTGTCGAGTCACACTAGGGTTAAAGCCATCAAACTTTCATATGAACGGGAGCCAGCCAAAATCCTCAAGGTCACTGTAAGCACCGTCGAACATCAACAATGCCTGGCTACAATTGGGTTCAGCCCTTACGACTGGAGCCATGGTGTGGGCGCATGGTAGGGTTCGGATAAACACACAGGAGAAAAATCATTTGGGCTAACAGTTGAGAATGATGAAAGGGGAGGAAAATTAATGTGCACGTGTGAGGGTGGTGGAATTATCAGTGCCATGCAGCATAGTAATGGCAAGGTACAGCGTTGTTCAATCAATCATAATATCGTTTAAAACCATATTAATCGGCCAACCCAAAAATCAAGCGGTGGATAGTATACCAATATGCCAATGTATTGTTCAATACAAAATCAAACCCAAAGTTTAATATGAGCCATCAAATAATTCAAACCAATTGTCATTCAATGTTAAATTAAAACCCAAATGTTTAACCAATCGCGCCATTGTATAACTTCAAACCATTTCCATTCAATATGAAATCAAACTCATAAGTTACCCATGCGCTTGTTGCGTAATGTGTAATCAAAACATTGTGACAAGAGATAAGATCGATAAGCCAAGAGCTTATAATAATAAGGATCACATCATATAAAAACCAAAATGAACCATGACCCCTATATAATCAAGTATAACCCTTAAATTTGCATGCTCAATGCCTTATCAATCAAACAAAAGTCAAGTTGTGCAATCAAAGCAAGAATAGGCAAATGGTCATAGTTCGAAAAATCATTCCAGCCACTTAATAACAAACCAAAGGTAAGTGCCTTTCAAAACATCAATGAGAAGATCATGACAGTTCAACAAATGATAGAGGAGTTTTCACGCTTTCAGTCGTGAAAACTAAATCGAACAATTTGCAAGTGTCGCATGAAATGAAAATGTCGTCTATTTACAAAAAGTGATAGAAATTCGAAGTTCAAGAGACATAGGTGTAGGCAACTTTTAGGGCAATTGAAAAAATTGAATTGGATGCCAACAATGGAGACACACTGGGAGAAGCAGTTATCTCTGTCAATAGAAATGAATTCAGATTAGGACAGCAGAGAAAAATTCAACTTAAAAACAAAAACCAGAAAATTGTACAAACATCATCATTTACCATGTTTTCCAGCGATGTTTTAAAAGATGTAAACTAATAACAGTGTTAAGATTAGCACGTCACGACATTAGTGATAAAATCTTCAATACTGTTGGCATGGCCACTGCTGCCAGCAGGCGTCCATAGCCTTGACAGGGTTGCCATTTAACCCACTCTGACATTTGTATCCTGTCAAGAAGCTCTAGATCAGAGTAAAGGACTTTTAAAGAGTTTTGTTATAATTTTTTATAGATTTTCATTTACCCGACATTGCTTCGCTGCCAGCGGGCCTATTCAGTACCCTGATGAAGTTGTCTTTGTGCCATGCTTGCATTTACCCGCTGCCAACAGACCTGTTCAGTATCCTGGCAGGTTTACAAACACTTCCCACAGCTCCTATTTTATTTTTTTCTTTTATGGATAGCTGAGCGGGGTGACGCTGAAAAATCTTGATATTTTATCATATTTTTTTCAGACCTCATCAGAATTTTTTGACACTGTCCTTTATTCATCTCCAGAAATGTTTTATTTACAAAACAACATACTATGACAGGGAGACATCTTTTTGAGTCATTCCTTTACGGAAAAGGGACAGCGTAAAAAGATAATAGATGATCATGACAAACTTTGCTCAGAGATTGAAATTAGTAAACTTCTTTCAAACAACAAAATTTTCCAACATAAATATCAGCTCTTAGAAATATATCACTGATGATCGTACAAATTTTTAGAAGTTATTTCAGCGAAGATATTTTCCCGTGGTCTTTGTCTGAATGGCTCAGTGCACAAGCATGCATATGTTTCAAAAACACAAAACTGATCAATCCCAATCAAAACCAAAGATAAAAGGAAAGGAAAAATAAAAACGAAAGGAAATATTTACATAATATACAAGGGTAGTAATCAAGCAAAGTATCTTTTCAGGGCTTGGCCATTCACCGGATAGGTGTCAAGCTGCCCTTCAAGATTCTGCAATCGGAAGGAACTAGGACCCAAATTTTCAGCAATCAAAAATGGCCCAAGCCACAAATTTTGAAACTTGGTGTGCTCACCCTTCCCTTCGTGTGGTTTGTCCCACTTTAAGACGAGATCGCCTACTTCGAAATTCCTATCCGAAGAAGAATTAGAATCGAACGAGCTTTTAATCAGTTGTTGATGTTGGTCTAAATTACGCTTAGCTTGGGTTCTTACTTCTTCTAACTTCATCAAAGCGTTAATACGGCTTTCTAAAGGGGGACAATCTTCTTCTTGAAATTTTTGTGACAATTGGAGCGAAGGAAGAAGAATGTGAGGTGGCAAAATGGCTTCTCTGCCATAAACGAGGAAAAAGGGGGAATTACCTATAGTGGCTTTGGGTGTTACCCTATCAGCCCACAGTGCATTAAGCAGTGCATTGTGTGAATTCTTGTGATTTTCAGCCACGGTTCTCTTGATAATTTTGATCAAGTTCTTGTTTGTTGATTCTTCTAGGCCATTTCCCTTGGGGGTAGTAACTAGCAGAAAACTTCAGTTTTATTCCTTTCTCTAAGGTGAACTCACTCATATCAAGAGAAGAAAAGTATGAAGCGTTATCAAAGACTAGACAATCAGGGATACCAAAAAAAGTGATGATATTCGAGTTTAGAAAAGCGATCACCTGACTTGTGTTAACAGTTCTTAGCGCGGCGGCTTCAGACCATCGAGTAAAGT
>JASDQU010026524.1:2760-13173 GCA_032191745.1 Picea mariana
TCCTGCCCTGCTAGACCCAACAGGGCATGCAAGCACCCTCGATTTTCTCACCAGGTGACGAATTGGGTGTGAACAATATGCACATCTTGTTAATGATAAATGCATGCCTACACTATAAAAATGCACGCCCTTGACATTTTATGCAACCCTATGGTGGTCTAAAGATATAAAATGATACAAATCTACTTGAGTGTGCTTATAAAAAATCCCAACAAGTTTTGTAAAAGTGTTATTTTTAATAAATTACATCTCATCTACAAAGATTAATTTACTTTTCTTGATAAAAGTCCTTTATAGAAAAATATACCAATATAACTCTAAATCATTTAAAAAAAAACCAATTGCCCGTCGATGGTTTCCTCAGCGTCAACATGCATTCATCAACTTCCATTCCTCTACATCGATTTATGTTAGTGTGCATTCCTCAAAAAACCATTTCAACTTTGAACCCATAAAACCATTGCCACAATTGAAATAGGGGCAACCTCTACCATGGGCGCAATAGTTGAAACATGCGGTTCTCAGGATGAAAAGTTCATTGTCAACAAACTTCAGGACTGTGTTGATGAATAGAGAGACAAAAAATTGTCCAATAGGTATGTTAAATATCTTGAAAAGAATAGAGGTTTTTGAATTTATGTTTGGACCCTTCAATTTTGAAAATGAGGAGATAAATAATGCCATATCTATTTATGATGATATGACTATGTAATTGAAACTATTTGGGAAGAGCATTTACCCAGACATTGATTTGTTTGCAAGAGAAACACAAATTCCACGCAGAGGGGGAGAAACATTTAACTCCAAAAAAATCTCCAAGGTAGAAAAGATTGAGATGGCTGGTAAAATATGTGGGAAAAATGTATTTGTTCCCAAGAACGGTTTAAAAATGATAGATGTTCCCCAAGGACCATACAAGTCTTTAATTCAACTTGTTCATAGGAGAATTATGAATCAACATAAGACTGATATTTTCGGTGACTACATGAGTCTAGTCACGTATTTGGTTGAAGACAGGTTTGTAGATGTCCCTCAGCTATTGGCTAAAAAATTACATTCTTCCCTTAAAGAAAGTAAAAAAAAGAAGATTAAGTTCAATTTTTGGGGCACACTACAAAAAATTATTGATTTATATCGATCCGGTGACCAAACAAGCCCTCTTAAAACTTACATTAGGATATCAAAAACAAAGAAAACCATTGAGGAAGTACCTGAACAGACTGCAGTTGATGGCGGGGAAATCGGTTCTGATACAATTTCCCAAGATAAAGTTAATGTTTTCAGAACTTTGAAATACCTACATGAACCTATGAATGAAGCTAAGGAGCAAGAAGATATGGACAATTATATGGAAACATGCAATGATGATTTTTATGTTACTTTAGAAACTATAATTGATAGAATTCCTCCTAAAATGACATTACTTGAGTATAATGTCCATGTTATGGACGTTGATTCTACCTCTCCAAGTTCAAATGTGAATAGTTCAACATACATTTTTTATAATAGATTCATTTTATTGGTATTTGATAGAATGATGCATTGCAAACTACTTGCAATGGAGGATTCTTCCTTTATATACAACTAGAAGGAAAAGTGTGAACTAAAGCACGAGGATAATATTGAATGTTTGAAGAACATTCCAAGTCTGTAATCAACAGYTGTGAAGAAAATAGAAGAATCAAGCAACACAATAAAGGGAAAATATCGTGTTATTGTTGTATTATGAAGGGATGTATCCGGAATTACAGAGGAATGTAAGAGGGAGATTGATAATACCAAGGCAATGTTTGAAATTTCATTGGCTACATATAAAAACACTATTTTAAATCTTCAAGAATATTTGAAAAGAAGATCGAATTTTTTGAATATACCTCCATTGCAAATTGCAAGTAATCCAACTACGGATGAATTAAAAAAGAGTTTAAAGAAGAAATAGGCATTTATTGAAATTTTAAAGGCTGGATTTGAAAAAACAATGATAGGGGAACATGCAGAGCATAAATCAAATATTGAAGAATATAAGAACACAATGTCCAGTTTGAAGAAAGAAAATGTTCAACAAGGTAATAAGTTGAATCAGAGATAGATGACAATTGTCAGTGAAAATGGGAAGATTAAAGAACTTAATAAGGAAATAAAAAGGATTACTAAAGAAGGTGGAAATGGTAAGGATAAAGGTAAAAGTTGGGGTATGGGTAAAGGAAAAGGTAAAAGTAAGGGAATTCCAACAAAAGAGAAGATTACAAAACTTGATAAGGAAATAGAAAGTCAAAGTAAAGAAAGTGGAAAAGATCAAGATATGGGTAAGAGTAAAGATATAAGTTAGGTTTGTCAAGCAAAAAAAAATGTTTTCAATTGACTTGGAAAAGTCCATGGAAAGAAAGGAGTGTAGAGTTTTTTAGATATGTGCACAAAATATCTAGCTAACAATAAAAATGTACACAGGTTGCAAATGGTGTGAAGAGAAGAAAAAAAATGGAGTAAAGAATGAATGAATTTCTATTAACCATATTCAACACTCAAACAATAAATAATTTACAATAAATATAGGGTACACGAGTCACTAATGCATCATAGTAGTGATCTAGAGAGATCTAGGCACTCACTGACAGACACTGGAGTGAACTGCCACCTAGTCCTAGTTAACGGATCCATGCAATCATCAGTTAACTGAGTCATGTTGGGGTACATGCTCAACTACATACTTAGTGACATACTCATTTTTTTTCCATTTTTCCTATTATTTAGGAGGATTATTATTTATAACATGTCTATTTTTAGCCGGTGGATTCATATATGCAATACCATGGACTCATAAACCATCATTAGGAAAATTCCTATTTTTTAGCTACCATTAGGCCAATTCCTTTTTTCATCCACCATTAAGAAAATTCCTATTTTTTAGGAGATAATTCTTATTTATTTAATTTTAGGAGATATTTTCTATTTCATGGCTATAAAAAAAAMTTTAGTAAGAATATTATCCTCATAGGGAAGTGTGCATTACCCATTTAATACTTGGAGTTAACTCACTTCACTTATTTAGTGACTTTCCATAATTAACAAATTCTCACTYAGTTAGAAMTTTAGTTCTATTCTTGGACTCTAGTCTTATTCTAGGATATTTTTTCTATTATGGAATGCACGTTGACTTCATGTAGAGTTCTCACTAAGTTTGCACCTATATTTTTAACATTTTCTTATTATTATTAACTTTTGAATTTAGTTAATTATTGTTGTTGGGAGAAGTTAATTTATTACTTGAGCATGCACATGAAAATCCCAACCCGGTGCACATTACTCATGTGGAGAGTCCTATATATTGTACTCATTATCAAGGATTAATACAATGTGATTAGAGTTGGTTTCTTAGTCTCTTATGTGTGAATATTGATTCTATTTTTCTCTCTCATCTCTCTCTCTCTCTCTTGCAATTAGCTAGTGTAGTATTTCTTTCTCACAATTAGGTCTTGGATTATGGTTTAATCCTAAAAGTCACACGTGTGGAAGTGAGAGAAACATATGCAATTGTTGGTGAAAAAACTGATGTTTCTATGCATGAGTGAATTCCACTAGTCTAATTGAGTGTAATCGACTTTGAACTGAAGATGAGTGCCGTATTTTGTAGGGGAATATTCTTTAGAGAGAATATTCTCATCTAATGAAGCGTTCTCAACATTGGACTATCAAACTTAAAAAAATAATTATAGGTAAGTGTGTAGTATCTTCAACACCCCCCTGAAGACTACTAGGGTGTACATGGGAAAATACAACAGAGGCCATGTTAGGTACCCATTGTATAATGGGACTTGACAACAGAGGCCATGTTAGGTACCCATTGTATAATGCATCTAAGAATGAAACACTGAAAAAGCAAGTAAAGAGGGAAAACCTCATGGGAAAATCCCCCCTCGAAGAACAATGCATAAGAAAAAAAAGAGAAGGAACAAAAAACAATTGCTAAGCAAATATGTCCTTCACTCCATGAAGACCTCAAAACTGTGCAAGTTTGTGCTTGTTGAAGATTTTGTTGAAGAGGTAGATGTCTGTATGGATTTGATGAAGTAGATGCACTAGTGATATTTCTGCATACATCTACTTTATATTATTGTAATGAAGAAGATCCAAATCCCATACCATGTGAAGTGTGGATGAAACTTTATAAATCGTGTGACTGTTTCCAGAAAAATGTTGAAAATTTGTTGATTTTAAAATGTTCATAACTTCACTTCTCAGACTCTGTTTTGGACGATTTTTTTTTATTTTTAAATTGGGTATTTTTTCGAGAAGAATTAAAACATCCAAGTATTTTCTACAAATTCAACACATAAAGTTTCATAATTAAATCTTATGTGCACGACCCCCTTTTTGGCTCTTGATGTAAGTTTTAAACCTGCGAAGTAAAGCAATGCATATAGATTCTTAAGAAAGACATAAATCAATCAATGGCTCATACACGGAGTACACAGAGATTTTATACCGAAAACCCTCAACCGGGAAAACCTTTCTTATATTCATTATATCGAATTTCACCATTCACCATACAATATATACAATGTTTTTAGGTATTCCGTAGATACCAAAACCCTAGTCCCTTAATCCGGGATTAATTTACAAATCCGCTAAAAATAGCAAACCCCCCCCCAAAAAAAAATTTCGGGGCGCTGTGTGTAACCAGGGGAGGGCATACCTGCCTCCCCCTAAGAAAGCGCCTAGCGCACACGACAGAGCTCTAGTGGTAGGGATCGTCAGACGTAGTTGTCATATCTGACGCGCCCACACACACACATGCAAAGAATATAACACATATACCCAACACTTGAGATGCATGCATGCTGCATGAAAAAAATGTATGCATGTGACTCCAGAGATGCATGCATGATACATTTCACATGTGATTCATATAATAGATCTGAAATGGAGTAGAAATCATCTTCAATGAATGGAACACAAAATTGTGCAGATAACTGTGTAGAAGTCTCATCAAACTGAGAGTATTAATCTTCAAGTGGATTTTCTACTAGATCTATCTTGTCAACCTTTTGTATGAAATTTTTATTATTCACAAATAGAGCCTCCAATCTGGTCCATAATTCATTTGGAGTTTAGTCTTTTGATTTATCATATACTTTATGGAAAAATTCAGGAGAAACAAACATGCAGATACATCCTATGGCCATATCTTATCTATTGAGAAAGTCATTTTTCTCATCAAAGAAATCAGACTCTTCTTCCATTTCCATGGTTATCTGGTATAAGCCTCTACTTCTGAGAATAATTAGAATCTTTGTCTTCCACTCCAAATAGTTATGAAGCGTGAGAAGTATTGTCGATGAGCAAAACATAGATTTCATCTTTCCTATTGTTTTGTTATGTCTTTGGTACTTGCAAAAACATGATGGTGACGATCCTTTCTAATGACCCATGGGCTCTGATACCATGTAGAGTTTATGAGATACCTGGACAAAATATCTAACTAATAATGAAAATGTACACAACTAGCAAATGGTGTGAAGAGAAGATAAAAAATGGAGGGAAAAATGAAAGAATTCCTATTAATCGTATTCAATACTCAAAGAGTGAATAATTTAGAATAGATATAGACTACATGAGTAACTAATGCGTCATAGTAGTGATATAGAGATATCTAGACACTCACTAACAGACACTAGAGTGAAATGCCACATGTCCTAATTAATCAATCCATGCAATTATCAATTAACTGAGTCACACGTGTGGAAGTGAGAGAAACATATGCAACTATTGGTGATAAAACCGAGGTTGTCATGCATGAGTGAATTTCACTAGTCTAACTGAGTGTAACTGAATAAGAACTAAAGATGAGCACCCTATTTTGTAAGGGAATATTCCTTAAAAGAAAATATTCTCATCTAAGGAAGCATTCTCAACATTGGACTATCAAACTGAGGAAATAATTCTAGGTGAGAGTGGAATATCTCCAACAAGGATAAAAATGTCTTGAAAAACTGTCTCATTAAGTAGTGCTCTAACTAATATCTATGCCCCATCACCAATAGTGGAATCATTGAAGATGAAGGTAGCTAAGAGAGATGACAATATTAAAGAGCTCAATAATGAAATCTTGTAGAACCGAAAGACACAACATTTGGGATGTGATGTGGAGATACAAAAGTTGAAATCTCAAATTGTTTATTTGCAACAAAAATTACAGAGTACAACAATAATTGAGGTGGTTCCAATTTTTTCTACTACATCAGAGAAACAATATTTGAGGGAACAAGAATTTGAGAATGAAGTACAAAAACTCAGGGGTCAATTCATTGAAGTTCGATCCCAATTGAAATTGGAAAAGGAAGAAATTGAAAAGAACAAATATGACAATGTCGATAAGTATAAGAAGAATGCATAAATGTTGAAAAAGTAAGCAAAAGATAAAACAATATTGCAAGAGAAATTTCAAAATTGTGCAAAGAAAATTAAATATCTAAAGAAACATTTACAACATGTTCGTGCTGCAACTCCAGAACACTCAGACCAGGAATTTTTTATTCATTACAACATGTTACACAAATTTTTATTCATCTCAAGACCAGGGCTTGCAGAAACTTCCCAAGTAGCGTAGGGTAGTTACTGTTAGTGTTTCATGGAAACCTGCACAAGAGACCTAGCTAAAGCATACCCAAACAAAGCTTATCAAGAAAAAGAAGAGAGATACACAATGAAGAATGAGAATCAATGTATATTATGATCTAATCAATGAGTGAGTGATCTTCACTCATATAGGCAATGCCATCCTATAATTAGGAATGCATGCATAATAGTGATAGTCTAAGATTAAAAAGTCTAAAATAGAACTACTTAGTTAACTCCCATTAAACTAGTGTTAAAGTCTAAAATAAATCTAGTCAGTTAACTCCCACTGAACTAGTGTGTCGAAAATAGAAATTTCTACAACACCCCCCCTGAACATCACTATGAAGTAAAAAATGAGTCCCGACTACTAGGCCATTTTAGGTACTCATGTACAATGCAACTAATGAACACTGAAAAATGAGGAAAGAGGAAAAACCACGTGGGAACAAAACCCCCCCTCAAAAGATAATGTATCAAAATAAAAAAAATGGCAACTATTAGGCAACTGTGTTCTTCACTACAAGACGATCCCACAAAGTCTCAAACTTCGGCTCACTGAAAGTCTTCGTGAAGATGTAGAAATCTTTATGGATCTAATGAAGTCCTTTGGCGATCCGTTGGGTCATGTACCTCTTGATCCTGTGAACCCATCTGCACCTAAAAATATTCATTTCTGGTGGAAGTGGAACCAAATTCCAAGTCTAGTTCTGTAGGAGTGAGTCATACTCCTTCTGCATGGCTTCTTGCCATAATGGATTTCCCACGACCCTATTGTAGTTATGTGGATTAATAGATTGAACCATATAAAAATGCATGCACATCGCATATTCTGAAGCTGAAAGTACATGAGAAGGCTCCTCATGCTGAGATCGAGTCATCCTTGAATCCAATGGATTCCCTACAAGTTTACCTACTCCTTGAAGTGTGGTATGTGCCTTCTTGGGCATCTGCTAAAGATTCGACATTGGCTTCTTATCTGGTTGTACTACCTGCTTATTTTCGTGTACAGAATCTGAGTGTATGGAATCATCTCCGATGTCTGAAACTAATGGAAGAACAAGAGTATATGCATTTTGCACTGGAGTTGCATGCAAAGTACTCTCCTTATGTGTAAGTAGAATAGAGCAGTCATCATTAGAAAACTTAGTGATTTTATACAACCTTGACTTGTGATCCACCTCACCAATTGCAATAATGGAATTGTCATGCATGTCAATTACTGAAACTGAATCTGATGTAAATTCAACCTTTTTACCTTTCTGAGTGATCTGATAAACTGAGCAGATTCATAGAAAGCTTTGGAACATGTAGAACATTCTCAAAACTGCCATTATGGAGTTCCACTCTCCCTTCTCCTGCTACTGCTACTGGAGTATCATCCCCCATGAGAATAGGGGGTCTTGAGCATGGACTCAAAGAAGAAAAAACTTCTTCTTTCGTTGCCATATGATGGGATGCACTAGAATCTATAATTCATGAATCATATGAGAAATTAATTGCAACAAGAGCATGATGATTACCTTTCTTAGAAGCAAGATCTTCATCCTTCTTCTTCTTGATTCCCTCTGGAATGAAGTTTCCAAGGTTGTTTTGTTGAAGTGCCAGTGTCATAAGATCGATCTATTTCTTCATGCATGTGGATTCTTCATGATTCAGTTTATTGCAGTAAGTGCACTGCTTTCCCTTCTTCTTCTTCTTGGAATCTGAAGAGTCTTTCGAACCTAAAGAATAATTAAAGGGTTTGGAATATCCCTCCTTCCCATTCTGTTTGGATGACCCTTTTCCATCATGCATTGCATGTGCTTTGGGATCTTTCATGAAGCCCATCTGTATGAGTTTTGTCTACTGTTGTGTAAGAGACTCAATGAACTGAGCCAACGTAGGAATTTTCCAATTTGTTCCAAAAAGACATCTTCCAGAATGGAAATTGGAGACATATACAACGTATTCTGGTCCTATCTTGGCCAAGATTGTTAGAATAAGTTGTTTCTCTTGTGTAGACTTATCAATACCACATTCACCCAAGCTCAATAACAAAGATTTAAATTTAGTAAAAAAATCTTGTATATTATCAAAACTTTTAGGTCTAAGGTATTCAACTCTACCTCAAGCATATGACCTCGCATCTCATCCTGCTTTCCAAAGAGTCCTTCCAAGGTGGTCCATATCTCGTTTGGATTCTTGTATGCAGCAACATGAAACCATAAATAAATGGAGATTAACTCAAGAGGTAGTCTCGTGGCCTCATCCTTATGGTTCACCCATCTCATCTTCTCAATTGCTAATGTAGGTTATGTTTCTGTCGTCATTGTCAAATTATATAGTCTTTTCCTTATGAGTTGGAATTCTGCCTTGGGATTCCAATCAAAATAATTGTATGGTGTGAGGATTACCACCAAGTTTGACTATATAATAATTGTCCTATCTATCTCTCCCATTGTTTCTAAGAACTCCTAAAAATTTACTCTCAATCTGCAAGTGAAAAATTAAGAAATCACGACAGAAATGGCACTTTAAGTGAAAATTCGTATTAGTTTCAAGAGACGATATTCCGACTTACTTTCTGAGCAAATGGTGAATAATCTTGCCAAACGATTGAAAACCCACTTGCAGAATGGGTCTATTTACTGTTTGCATGAGCTGTTTCCTCAAAAATGTAATATTTTGGGAGCAATCACTGTAGAAAGGTACAACCATAGATTCATATCAGTTTCAAGAGGCTATACTGCGACTTAATTTTTGAGCAAACAGTAAATAATCTCGCCAAATGGTTGAAAACCCACTTGCAGAATGGGTTGATTTACTTCTCTTGAGAGCCATTTCCTAAAAAACTTAATATTTTTGGAAAAATCGTATAACCACAAATTTAGCTCGCCAAAACTCTGATTTTCCTTATTCTTTGGCTTGTCTGGCTTGCTCCAAGCAACATAGCTCTGATACCATGTCAGTGTTTCATGGAAACTTGCGCATGAGACCTAGTTAAAGTATACACAAAAAAAACTTATCAAGAAAAGGAAGAGAGATACACAATGAAGAATGAGAATCAATGTATATTATGATCTAATGAATGAGTGAGTGATCTTCACTCATATAGAAAATGACATCCTATAATTAGGAATGCATGCATAATAGTGATGGTCTAAAATATAACTAGTCAGTTAACTCCCATTGAACTAGTGTTAAAGTCTAAAATAGAACTAGTTAGTTAACTCCCATTGAACTAGTGTTACTCCCACTGAACTAGTGTGTTGAAAATAGAAATTTCTCCAACAGTTACAAAATAACATTGGTTTATATACCGTCTACTCCATGTGATTACATTTAAAGATGTAATATATCATATTTCAATAGTTTCTTAACAATGTATTTTATTTTATACAATTAATAACATGTATGAGTGTGTATAGTTATTGGCATGTATGAGTGTGTATAGTTACGTATCAAATCTTGTAATACTTTAAAAGTCACTTGATATTGAGTTATGCACATATACACCGCCATTCTCATCTTGATTGTAAGATGTTTGAGTAAAACATAATTAGTTTCATGTACTTGACATTTTGATATAACAATAGTAATTACATAGATTTATCTTTGTTGTTATAAATATGAAACCTATATGTATCAAGTATGAATATAGCTTGTAAAACAATAATTTTACATGCAAATTACAATACATACACAAACTACAAATGCAACATTTACCCAATTTCTTCCACAATGTTAATTTTCATACCATGATCATTCATAATACAATATATGGATAAGATATATATAACTAGCATTTAGCACATG
>JASDQU010026528.1:8162-37770 GCA_032191745.1 Picea mariana
TCTAATGGTTTGGTATACAAATACATAAAAGCCTCTATTTTTATGAATACCTCTCTATATCACTATTTTCTATATAACACACATAGAGTAGACTATGTAAATTCAAAATATATAGCTTAACCATTTTTAAAATAAGTTATAAGAATCACTTTATATATATATATATATATATATACAAGAGTCTTATAGACATGATCTAGTAGTGCCACATTGCGCTAGAAAGAAGTCTAAGGCACGATCTACCTCTATTCTATGGATGTCAGAGGCACGATCTACCTTCATTATATGGATGTGGAAGGCATGATCTATGGGTGTTGTGTGAAATTGCGCTCTACAGACCTGCAGATCATACTTGTAGATATGGTGAATCTTATGATCATGGAAATATGAATAATCTTGCCTCCAATCACCACCTATTATGTTTCTATTTCGATTTAACCACCAAATGGATAGAGATGATAATATAATTCCATATATCATATCAGGTTTTTATGTTTGAATTTTATGAAGTTCTTTGAAGATGATGAAAATCAAGATGTTGATGCTGAAGCTGTTGATAACGATATTGGCATTTGCATTGATTGGAGGTGTTGTTGGTCAGCCAATTGGGGGACGGGTAGGTGTTGGTAATCTTAGCTAGTGAAAATAACTAGTGATTTATTCACTCCTTACCATGCACAATGTTAAAACCTTTAGATTTTATGTGATGTTTTAGAAAAACATAACAATGAACTCTCATGGTTTCATGGAGAACTTGACTTGTCAAAGATGAGATTCAATATCAACATTTTCCACCATAGTTATTAATTTATGCCATTTTAACATGCATTTTTAATATCTAACTATGGTAGGAATTTTTTTCTACAAATAGTTGACACACGTTTTAATACACTTTAGTTGTCAAAAAGTTTTGGAGCTTCACTAAGCCTTAGATAGTAATACTCTCTAGAAAATGTCGTTAATAGAACTCTAAGTTAAATCAAGATTCTAGAGAACATTGATATGGTTCATAAGCAATGTGCAAGAATAAAAGAAACGATAGGAAATCACAACATCATGACCAATGGTCATTAATAGAACTCTAAGTTAAATCAAGATTCTAGAGAACATTGATATGGTTTATAAGCATTTTGCAAGAATAAAAGAAAAGATAGAAGATCACAAGATCATGACCAATGACTAGCACAGAACATTCTTGAATGATTGATCACAAAAATTGTTTGGATGTATCTTATCTTCTATATTATAATATAAAGATACTAATAATATTGAGCTTGATCTAAGAAAAGAAAAAATACGAGATCAGAAGATCATGAACAATGACCAACACAAAAAGTTCTTGAATGATTGATCACAAAAAATGTTTGGATGTATCTTATCTTCTATATTATAAGATACAGATACTAAGAATATTGAACTTGATATTTTTGTTGATTGTTGTAAAGGCTAGTGTACAATATCCAATATGAGTGAAAGTTCATGCATAATAAGAAAGAAAATCATAGATTCATCTCAAAGCTTGAAATTGTTGAAAGTAGTAGAGGAGGAAATAAAAATGTAGACTAAGTAGTACTTAGAACAAGGGGTCATGGTTCTTAGAAAAAAACCCTTTAATGCTACTATGGAAATGCACAACAAAAAAGATATTCTTTTAAGCACAATCTACATAAATTTAGATATGAGATTGAGAATAAGTTCCTACCATTCAAGATTTTAACTAATAACAAAATATCAAAGAGACTCCAATAAATGTGGCTATTAGGAGAAATTAGTTTTATGATAGAATAGAATTCAATCATAGTTGAGAAAAGGAAAAAGTAACAACACAACCGAAATAGGTAAGGGATTGTACAATTTCATTGTAATACTTTTCAGCAATGAAAACGCTCTTTCGACATATTCTATGCAACAAATATATTGATATTTATCTTAACATATATTTCCAATTTTATATGACATGAATATAGTTAAAGACTAATATAGTTAATAAACTTTGACCAAAATGATAGAGTTTTCTTAGCTATTAGATTAAACTTTGGACTAGATTGATTGAAATTCAACAATAACATAAGGCAAAAAAATGTAACACTGACATCACAATGTCGTGAAGATCTAAAATTTAAGACAACTCACACTTAGTGATATAATAAATTGTTGTTACATTAACCATTATATGCAAACTACAATATTAGCATGATATTTAATTGATATCAAACACATGCATGTCCTTTTAGAAGTATATTGTACTTTTCTCAACAAAGGAATGGTATGCATATCTTAGTATGAAAAAATACATATATTTGTTCTAGGTTTCAATTAACATTTAACCAAAAATCTCAACAAAAACCCAATCACACATTTTGTCTATTGTTACACACATGAAGGTTCTTAACAATCCATATCTATATGGGGATGCCTAGGCTTGTACTGATAATTGCAAAAGAAATTTCCAACTTCTCATTACTAAATATTATGATTTCCTTCACTTGCACCTCCACATCTAGTAGCATAAGAATACGATTTGTGTTAGGAATATATCTAGCCTCCATTTTCCCATACAAATTTTCCAACATTACACAAAAATTTGAATTTTGAGAATGTTTTTTTCTCTCCCCCGACATCCCCACATTTTATATGCATACTTACCATTCCATTACCCATAAAAAAATTCATATCAAACTCAATTCTTTTTAGATAATCAATAATTTTCTTAGCTTTATCCAATGTCAATACATCGACTCATGTAAAAAAAACACTAACCATCATCATTGGGTTGGGTTTGATGCCCTGAAACTGTTATTAAGATTAGTGCTTCCTCACACAATCCATTCTTTACATAATTTTTTATCATGTCTTTCCATAAGGATAAGTTATCTTTCATGTGTAGGGCTTGTGGGTATTGGTTTGACATGGCCCATGTTGAAAACTTTATTTTTGTTTTCAGTTTATTTCTGCATGGTTGTTTACCTACCACAACAAAAACAATGGAGGTGGATATAGGAAAATCATCATAAGAATAAGTTATCTTTCATGTGTAGGGATTGTGGGTATTGGTTTGGCATGGTCCTTGTTGAAAAATATATTTTCTTTTCCACTTTATTTTTTCATGGTTGTTTACCTACCACAACAAACTAATGGAGGTGGATATAGGAAAATCATCTTACAATTAGAATTTGTAAGAACTAGTATGCATAATTAATGGTAGATGTATAACTAATGGTAGATGTAGGATGCGTTTGATTTTTTTGTATAGAAAAGGAAGTTGAACATTCATAGATGAACATAGGAATAGAAAAATATGAGTAAAATGGAAAATAATCTATTCCATAAGGTGATGTAACCTACCATATCATAATGGTTTATGGACCAACAACATATTTATCACTTTGACATCCATGAGTTTAAGGGTTGGGTAATTTTTTTAATCTACAAGTAATTGTTTTTGAGTTTGAGTTTGATGATTAATTTCTATGATGCTTGATACTTTCCATAATCACTTTATTTTTTATTAGAAATTTTTTTAGTTCTAAACTGACCTAGTGAGTAAAATAATAAAATAATAGTTAAAATAATAAAATAAGAGTTATGAATTTTCAAAGGGAAAGAAATAAAAATACTTTTTAAACTTATTTTTGACTTATCTTCTTATATCCTATTCAAATTTCAAGTGTAGCCACTTCTTGGATGCATAATATATATTAATACTAAATTTAATTTTTATCCAAAAGTTTCTAAACATGAAATTCTAGTAAACCTATAATGAGATAAGTACACTTTAATTTGAGTAAACCTACAAAGAGATAATTCCAAAATACAATAATAAAAAAATAGTTTTTTCCGTCCAAAACCATTTACCCTTATATTCACATGGTCATATTGATTCTTGTCATGTTAATAACACATTTTTTTTTGTTTTGTAACTCAATTCAACATAAAAAAAAAATCTCTAATTCATGTAAAAAACTCTTATAACATGTAAATGATTTAGAATTCTTGAATATAGAACAAATTATTGAAAGAACTTTTATTAGAGGGTTGTGAATTCCTTGAGTATACAAAATAATTATTAATTATTGAAAGAACTATCGGTTTTGTTAGTAAGTTTGACATTGATATGATTAAATTTTAATTTTTTAAAATCCACATATATAATCAACGTTTTGTTAAGAAATGAGCATAAGTTTGGATGGATTTCCATATTCCAATGTATTTATCTTATCCCGCTCCTTGAAATGTGGTACTTTGAACTAACACTATGGATTTCAGTTGTGTCCTCAGTTGACAACATGAGGAGGAAATTTAATTTCTAAATATTCTTGTTAGTTGTTGAACTATAAGATAATATATCAAAAATGACTCGAACATCAAACATATTGAAAGTCGAATATAAAATGCTTTCACTTTGAAATCTAAGGTGATATGAAGTATAAGTTTCATCTTATGGTTAGATTGTTCCTTATATAGTTGCTAACATTAAACATGCAATAAGATATATAGATTGTTATTGATAAACATATTCTTATTTTCATATTTCATCATTTTTTTATTACACTCTATTCTTACTATCTAACGCTATCAATTATCTATTCTTACTATGTAACTCTATCAATTATCTATCAGTTTCAAAATCTGTTGACATTGTAATAATCTGCTAACAACAATATTTCTTCATTTATTTTTAACAGTTTTGAATATCCACCTGTTCCAAAATCTGTTGACATTGTAATAATTCTGAATATCCACCAGTTTCAAAATCTGTTGACATTGTAATAATCTGCTAACAATAATATTTCTTCATTTATTTTTAACAGTTTTGAATATCCACATCCTGAATCAATAGCTGTAAACAACATGACAGTATCTAACGTGATGATGGTTGCGAATCAAATACCCACTCACATGCAATGACCAACTACTCCGGATTTCCTAGAAATCGCTGTAACAAATGGCAGTGATATAAACCATATTCTTAAACTCTCCAATACTTCTAGGCTCAGCGCACCATTCCTGCTCGGCTTTCAGACTCTCGCTTCCAACTTAAAAGTTATACTCTTTTACCTAAATTGTGATTATCTACTAGGTTTTCTGTATAAAACTCATTATTTGAAAGTCATTACATATCTATTTAATATCTCCAAAAAATTTAATGAAAACAATGTGGTAAAAGTTTTGTGTAATTAACAAATATTTAATATGTGGAGGGTTTAATATGTCGCATGCCTTTTCTTTTCTATGATTTCAAAGAGGTTTTCAGAATTATCACTGATGTATCTTTGATTGTTATTGAGTTCGAAGAGGCTTTCATTTCCACTGTGATGTTGATATATACCGCATGAGAACATAGCCAAATAGAACAAGTAGTATGAAATCCTGGCTGTGTGTTCCTATATGTTTTGTTTCCCTGAAAATAGCACCTCACCTCAGTCCTTCGACATCATGACTGAAACTAAAGATAAAAATAATAGCAACAATGCTTTTGTGCATGGACTAATACTTTTTGTAGATTTAATACAAAGCTTGAAAGAAATATTATTATAAAAATAAGAATTGGTCCATCATTTATGATTAATAACATGAACATGCACAACATTTAACCATAAACAATATAATCAAGGTTCATAATATGCCCTGGTTTGATAATATGTCATGGTTTGATATGTGTTCAAAAATATATTAGTTCATCTAAATATTATCCAATATGTAGTTTTAATGAGGTTGTGGATGTTATGGAAAAAAAACTTAAAATATTATTTAAATTTTTCTCATAGAAAAGAAAATAATATTTAGTTGTATATTTTTAATCTATATATATTACTAACACAATCATATTTAAGTAAAAGTGACGGATATACTAAGTCATTTTCTACTTTTGAAAACTGATGATCCAAAAATACTAAATATGTTATCATTTTGATTAAAGTATTATGCAATGAAACTCCCAAATCCAAATTCATTGATGGAAATTTGATGAAAGACTGGAGTTGTAAAACATTCTTCTAGTGTGAACAAATACTGATAACAAAAGTCATAAAAATACCAAATCCAAAATATCAAATGATAAACAACTCCAAATCATTTTATAATAAAGAATAAAACATAGAACCATAAATAGAATCAGAAATATAAAGTATAAGAATTATTAATATAGTAAACTAGTTATATTAATATAGCTAGTTTATTAGGACAACCAAATTTAAGCAAAAGTGGTTCATATATTAAGTCATTTTTCACCTTTGAAAACTAATGACACAAAAATAAGAAATATCCCAAATCTGAAATGGGGAACAATTCCAAATACTTGGATCTATAGGCAAATATGTAGAATGAATTAAAGCATTTTATAATAAAGAATAAAACATATAACCATAAATAAAGTAAGAGGTTATAAGAAAGATTAATGTAACTAGTTGTATCAAGACAAATAGAGCTGTAGAACCATTGACATGATGATTAAAAGAAAATAGTAAACCCAATGATTAGTTTTGAAAATATATTTGGTATACTTATGATCAGTTTTGAAAGAAGTATTAGTTTTCAAAATATTTTTGGTGAGGTTATAAGAACTATTAGTATAACTAGTTGTATCAAGACAAATAGACCTGTAGAACCATTGACATGATAATTAAAAGAAAACAGTAAACACAATGATTAGTTTTGAAAATATATTTGGTATGCTTATAATCAGTTTTGAAAGATGTATTAGTTTTCAAAATATTTTTTATATTTTTTGTATAGTTATGATCAGTTTTGAAAGAAATATTAGTTTTGAAAATATTTTTGATATACTTATGATTAGTTTTGAAAAAAAATGTTTTTGATATGCTTATGATAAAGGGTATAAATAAAAAAGGATGAAAACAACATTTTAGGAGCATAAATTTTCAACAAAATTTTAAAACATGTAAATTAAACTGTACAAAAAAATCTACATTATGTCATTTCTTCTCAATAAAAAAAGGTTTTAAAACTAAAATGCATATTAATTTTCCAAAAATTTAATATATATATAAATATTTTTAGTGTATAATAAATTTCAAAAATGAACATTACGTTTAAAACAAAAAGTTTCAAGCATTTTGATAATGTTTGTGTATGACTGAAGTCCTCAAACTAGTGAGATTACCTTCTCAAAAAATTAAGCTTAATAAAACCTATGTCAACCATTATTCATATTTAAATTGTTTGCTTTTGACAAGATTTTTCCCTAAATCACTAGAGCGGTGGAGCTTCGTTCCTTTTGAGGATGTACTTTTGCATCTTCAGGAGACCCCTATTATCTCTTCGCTATACTTTCACATCTTGATAGTAGAAGTTACGTGAGTTGGAAAAATATTAACATATAATAATAATGTTCTTATTTCTATATTAAATAAGTGGACAAGGATGTCAGCATAGTTGGAAATTGGGATTTGAAGAGAGTTTTTAATCTATGCATGGTGTTATATTGGTAGAAGGTGAAAAAAAATGAAAGATTTGAAAATTGAAATAGGGTTTAGATTAGTTCAAAATTGTAAAATTTCTAGGGAATGGGAATATCTTAAATTTTAATGGTACAAGGAGATTTAAAATTATTAGATATACAATAAATCTAAATATTCATTTATACATGGATATTTTTCAAATAAAAAATAATAATATCCATTTTTACTGTAATTGTTGGTTTTCAAATTCTTGCTTTGTTGTTTAATTATGTTCAAGTTGAACACATACATTGTATGTGTTATATTATAACATATATATTGTATGTGTTATATTATAACACATACACCGTATATGTTATAGGGCTCAATATTGCAAACAATAATAATTTTTGAAAATTTTTAATATATACAAAATTTTTAAACATTATAACATTTAATTATTTAAACTTTTAAATATCTAAATATTAAAAGAATTAAACTTCTAATATTACAAAGATTCATAGATAAGAGTATATAAGGATTACTTGAGGAATTTGATAACAAAATTAACGGATTAGGGTATTGAAAGAATTAAACTTCTAATATTGCAAAGATTCATAGAAAAGAGTATATAAGGGCCACTTGAGGAATTTCATAACATAATTAACGGATTAGGGTTTCTAGTAAAATGGAGAGATTTAGGTTTGTAATGAATTCTAGGATAACTTGCCAAGAGCTAGAAATACCAAGAACCTAGAATTTTCAAATGACAGAAAATTAGGGGAAAATCACCATTAAAAACAAACATTACTTTTTAATTAAAAGGTATATTTAATATATTTATGTCAAAATGGTTTTACTAAAGCTTAAAATGACTAATTGGGATAATTGAATGACCTATAAAAACTTTATCTTTTGGTAAAATTTTATCTACACATTAAACTGTGGGCATATCCATACATGGAATTGAAACTGCGGGCCAAATACATGGAATTGCATGTCCACCACTTTAGTACTATGGTGTGTATAGAAAACCTTATAAAAATTTTATCTTTTGGTAAATTTTTGTATCCATACATTGAATTGCATGTCCACCACTTTAGTACTATGGTGTGTATGAAAAACATTATAGAGAATATATTTGGTACATGATATGATACATAGAGAGTTCAAGATATTGAAAACAATAATAGAGTGTAAGACATATGAGGAAAGATACTTATTATTATATATGTGTCAGTAATATTGTACTATGATTTTAGGTCAAAGGTTTTACATTCAAATAAAGTTGTTATTAGGTGGTCATTGTTTATCAATAAACACGGCACATAAAATAAGTAAATGATACAAATTGAAAAGTATGAAGACAAACAATAATAATAAATAGAGTCATAGAAAACCCTAATTGAACTTGAAGGGTAGAAAAATGGCTCACACTTCAGTACAATGATAAACCCAACCCTAGTTATGCACGAGGCTATTTCGAATAATAGTTGCCCGTGTAGCTGTTTTGAATAATTTGTTTGCATGTAAACAACCGGCATGCATTCAGTGAGTTGTTTATGTTTTCTTTGACTATGTTTCTTCATAGCTCTTCTATTTTTGTTGTTATTGTTTTATATGTTTAGATGAACTTAACGTCTATTACTGTATATTACAAAGTTACATTCTTTGAAATTAGTCTGCTAAGAAACACATTTTCTACATATCCACATTCTATATATATCCCAATCGTCCCGCACCTAAAAGCACATATTAGTCTAGTTTTATAACCTAATAGAATTTGAACGTATTTTTACACGGATACCTTTAACTAATTTAAATTTTAGCAACTTTAACCCTATTTTTAATACACTCAAAACCTACAATTCTCATTTGAGAATAACTAAGATTATTCGTTGTGTCAATCATTATAGCACACCTCATTTCGCCACGATTTCAAACAATAGCCGTTTCACATTTTGCCACGTTTCAAATAATAATGGCTTGGATAATTCTAAATATCTACAAAATTTTTAAACATTCTAACATTAACGTTCAAGCATTTTAACATTTAAATTTTTAATAAATTATAATAAAATATAACAAATTTAGAACTCTACATTTTTGTCATTAAAAAAAAATCCAAACCAAATCATAGCTTCTAATAAACCAGACTCTAAAAACGGTTGAAATAAAAAAGCTTTCAAAAAATATATATTAAAAAATCTTTTTTCCAAAACATAAAAATTCCACCTTTTACCAAAGGATCCACCTCACCTTTTTATATTCTAAAAAGATCCACTTCACCTTTTTATATTATATCTCACCTTTATTAAAACTCACCTCACTTAATAATACGTCATCCACTCAACGTATTGGCCTTTTAAACAATACTTCATACCAATACTTCCTACATTGACTTGTCAAACCATTAAGATCGACGCTTCTTGGAACCCTTTGAGGTAGCGCCGTTTTTGGAGATAGCGCTTCTTGAGTGTGTAAGGGAAGCGCGAGATTTAAAGATCAGGGCTCCTAGTGTATGGGGGAGGGTCGATTTGCTTGTGTGCTATCTCTAAGACTTCCTAGGAAGCGTCGATGACTTCCTACTCATTTAATCAAGTCTTTTTGCCTTCACAAAAACTTGAACACACTTTGTTTTGGTTTACCTATGGAACTTATTCAACCTACTTTGATACCACTTGTTGGATATAAAACAAAGCATCAACAAGTAAGATTAAACACATAAAATCATGAAAAATAATCACATAATTTACATAATGATTTATATGGAAACCCAATGTGAGAAAAAACTATGAGAAATGATAATGGATATTCTTATTATTCAAGGGAGAATTACAATAGCCAATGGAAGGATACAACCATCCTCTCCTCTCATACACACAACACCTTAGTATTGCCTATTTCTCTCACAACTCACTATACATTCCACTTTCACCTCTATAAGTATGCTCATATGTATAACATCTCTCAAACAGTTTATAATTAGATCCAATTCACAAAAGAGTGCATGCATGCACATTCCTAACATGCATGGGAAATATGTTGATATGTTTCCAACAATAAAGACCTCATTCACAGAGGGGCAACTCCAACTCCCTTTTGTTATTGAACTCGAACTTAATAAGATTATTTGTTGAAAAGGAAATAGAAGCCTATTAATTGCCCCATGTCTATTATATCCCTAAGAGATAGAAAGACAAGTGTAAACAACCTAATCTCTACCACCTTCTACTAATGTAATATATGCATGTTTGATTTATTTGTTACATTTTTCATTTTTTTTTAATATTTTTAAAAGTATATATATAAGATATAAAAAATTGTATTTTTAGAGGAGTTACATGATCCACTTTTAAATAATTTTTAAATTAAATTTTTTAATTAAATTATTTTTTTAAGAATAAAAATGGATAAATAAACTTGATATTATAATATAAACTAAATTTGTATTTATAAAAAACTTAATCCAATCACTTTTGTAACATAATTCTAAAAAATAATTTTACAATCAAGATATTAGTTTTATAACCAAGGCATTAAGTGTATAGAAAATATTAAACCATGCAATTTTGTATCAAACTTTATTTTAGCCACTCAAGTTTAAGGTCCATAGAATAGATTGCAATAAATTATTTATATAATATTAAAAAATCCATAATTGTTCTAAGAACAAATACACTTATTGAAATCATTTATGAATTAAAATTAAAACAACATATTATAAGCATGTTTGATCTCTATTATTGTTTACATATGTCAATACACTAAATTACACTTTTAATTTATAGATTTAAAAAAACATTCTAGCATAACCTAGTTTGATTTCTACATTTATTTAATGACAATTAAAAAAAAAAAACTACTCGTAAAGAATGATAATAAGATAATTCTATATGGGTTTACACCACTGTAATTTTTAGTCAATATTTATTGTAAAAAATTGTAATTGAGTTGTTATATAAAATTTGTATTAATATTAATTTTTGTTTATATTTATCACAGATACATAAAAAAAAATTGTTAAACCATAATGTAATCATATCACACTTATGTATTTTACTAATAATCAATAATCAATATTGTTAAAAGTTCTATTTAATATAAAAAAATATAATATGTTTCATGTTTGTTTACATTTACACACACAAAAAAAAACTAATAAATTCATCAATTTATTTGCAAAATTATTAGAATGAGAATGAAAAATATGCACTCATTGCCATTGTTATTGGGTCACTATATACTAATTCATTGTATACTAGTGGATATTAATATAACATAAATTTTGGTATATATTTATGAATGCTAGTGGATATTAACATAAATTGTTTTCTATATTTATCAATGAAAAAAATCCTTATAATTCTATAAAATTTATTTATTCCACTAATTACAAACAACATTAGGAATTCTAATTTAATTTAATATAAGTATGAAAACTAGTCAAAGTAGGTATACATATGATAGTCAAAGTAAGTGTGCATGAATAAGAGGATTTTGTTAGGACTAATAATGTTTCTTGATAAAAACAATTGTGCTCCAACACATGTATGCTGCATATAGAAATTAAAATATTATTGTGATCTTGTACCACAAAGACTTCCTATTTACATATGAGGTTATTTTTGGAAATTACCTCACTTTGTTTGTAATAGATTTACACAACTCATAATTAATTGGTTAGACACCTTTCATAAATCACATATGTGAACAATAACTATAAAAGTTACTTCTTCACTATAATTCCTAAAAACCTATTTGTAACTATATTCCCACTTTAACTTTTACACCATGGAATAAATAATTTTAAACAAAATATATTTCTTCATTTTATTGCATGGGAGTTTATTTTCAATTAATATTTAAACCACTTTAAATTCATTATAATATTTAATATAAAAGATAAATAGTTTTACATATTAAACTCATTATATATTTTTTAAATTACTTATTCAATAAACTCAATTATTTTTTGAGGTAATATTGGGAAACACTTAATAAGACAAACATTTTTTTGAAAATTATGCTTCCAAAATAAAAATAAAATGAAAAATAAAGTTTACAATACACATATGCCAAAATTTAATAAGAATTGTATCTCCTAAAACCTCAAAATACAAAAAGTTGATGTATGACAAAGTTAATTATATTTCCAAACACCAAAAAAAAATTATGTATGAAAAAATTAATTGTATCATAAAAAATGAACTTGGATTTCAACAACCATTTTAAACCTATAAGAACTTTATTCAGGCAGTTCAACTAGTTACCAAGTATTATGTTTCACAACTAGTCATAATTCTCCTTAACTTTTTAAAAATTTAGAAATTTATCAATACTTATAACCTAAAAAATCAAAAACATAATCTTTATATCTAATTGGTGTTGTGTTTTTCCTTTTTAATCTTTTGGCCATCTCCTTCTTAAATATCATCTATATACTACTGAACTATAACATCTGTACTTGCAAAGACTTTATCAGTAAAATGTTATACATTTTGTACAGCTTATAATCAGCGCAATCACCAATGAAATGCATTTTACTAAATTTCTAAAGGTGCATCTATTGAATATCTCTATAATTCACAGTTGGTTTTGAAGACCATTCCTAGCATAGATTGTGTGTACATAGATTCAATCTCCTTCAATTATAGATTGTGTGTACATAGATTCATTGTCCTTCAATTATAATTCACACTTCGTTTCGAAAACTATTCCTCAAAGTCATTGTGTAGATAAATTAGTGTAAGTATTTAATAAAAAAATATTTTCTTCTCTCATAGAAACCCAATCGTATTGTAATTGACTCGTTTAATTTCCAAACTATTCCGTTGCTATTGGGCCACTATGCTGGAAAGAAGTCTCGAGGCACGATCTATTAGCGCCACAATGCGCTGGAAAGAAGTCCGGGGCACGATCTACCACTGTTCTATGGATGTGGAACGTGTTGTGTGAATATGCACACTACAGCTATGCAGATTATACATGTAGATATGGAAAATCTTATGATCGTGGCAGTATCAATAATTTTGCCTCCAATCACTGCCTATTCTGTTTCTATTTCTATTTAAACCACGAGATCGATAGACATGATGATATAACTCCAAATTCGACCCCTCTCGTATAATGATATCAGATTTTTATGTTTGAATTTTACGAAATTCTTTGATTTCTTTGCTCTAAAAATTTATAAGAGTACGTTCGATTACGTCTTCCACTGCAATTAAGAAGACACGATGAAGATGATGAAAATCAAGATGTTGACGCTGAAGCTGTTGATCACGATATTGGCCGTTGCATTGATTGGAGGTGCTGCTGGTCAGCCGATTGGGGGAGGTGCGCATGTTGGTAATCTTAGTGTGCGTTGCCCCGAGACGGTAGAAGATCTGAAAGAGGCTTTACATGGATGTGTCCTGCAAGTCATCAATCCTATCCATCCTATACAGTGCTTCATTCAAGATTGCTGTCGTGTCATAAGCCACGATATTCTTTGTGCTTGCCAGGCGCGCATGGAATTGCAGCCACTTCTCGCCGGCGTAACTCCTTTGTTTGATAAATGCAGGGTTGACTGTGATCGTCTGTAGGTTCCCTTTTGAGCTTTTCTTTCTTTCCTTTTCTGATTCATATTTTCGAAGCCTTGAGATTATTACTTTTCTAATTATTTTGATTTAAACGCTATTTCTCCATATGTTTATGTTGGCATTTGATTCAAGTTAATAATGTATGGTAGATTGTAAGGGTCCATAGAATATGATAAGTAAGAAGGATAATAATAAAGTGCTTGATTTACATTAAAGTGTGGGATGGATAATTTATTAGTAAAATAAATTTAAGAAGTAATATAATGATATTATAGCAATATCTAATTTGGAAGAAAGATAATTGATATATATAAATTATCAATAATTATTTTATAATAATAATAATAATAATAATCCATTTTTAAGGTCAAGGTCAAGACATACATTAAACTGGTGTATGAGATCTCTTTGATTGTGGGACAAGGGACCATCTCTTTGATTGTGGGACAAGGGACCCCCTCTGCCCCTACCCCACTCTACCCCAAGTTGGATTTGAACTTGTGACCTCTTAAGAGAACTTGTAACTTCTTAAGAGGAAACACATGTTCTTAACCATTAGACCCACTTAGGTGGTAAAGAAAAGTGGTTAATATAAAAAATGATTGATATAAACATATAGACACCATTTTTCACATTTCCAAATTAATGTTAGGTAATCCTTGTTAAGTGTAGTCTTCAGATGATAAAGTGAATTTAATTTGACTTAATAAATAATTTGAAAAGATGCTATTTAAATATTTGATTACTAAAAAAGATAAATTTATATACTTCTTCATCTCTATCTTTTCAAATTCCTTTGAGGATTCCAAAATACAATTAAGTTGAAAATATTCTCTGTTTAAAAATTTTAAAATTAAAATTACTCTATTTTAATTTTTTTTTATATAATTAAGCCGACACCTTCCTATTGAATCGATGGTTTAATGAGCCTTTTAATTACAAATTTCAATTTTTATGGTGTAAGATTAAAGATGTGTGATTTAATGTTCTTAACTTCCTTACATTTATGAATACTTTTGTTTCCTTCTTTACTTTTTCACATTTAATATGATTAAAAAATTAATGCCCTATCCAATGATTACCACGTTTAATAATTAATATGTATAAAAAATCTCATTGCTAGTTCGAGTTATTAGCATGGATTGATTCTACGAATAGTGACCAAGTTTTTATGGATCTGAAGCGTTTGCTTTTTCCACGTTCTAGTAATTAACAATGATTAATTCTACTAATAGTAACCAAGTTTTTATCGATCAGAAGCGTTTTCTTAACCTTTCATAACTGTCCTGTGGTAACGTGGATTGCGCGTTTGCCTAACATTTCATAACAGGCCTACACTTGTTGGTATGATGGGTAGCCGAATCTGCCTTCACTTCTTTACCAATGCCCATGAACGGATTTTGTTTTCTTACCAACATTTCATGTGTACAGTGGAACCTACAGGGCCTTATCGTTCTATGATGCTTGCAAAACCAGACATATAATTTATTTATAAATATATTTATATTTGGTTGAACATTTAACCGATCTCCTGTGGAATGTTTATTGTTTGGCAATCTAATGTCCAGATCTTTTTTCAAGAATTGAGCCACTCTTCCAGCATATCTATTTCAGTGTCCATTTTGAAGGCACACAATTTTTTATACATTGGAGAGGTTCAAATATTCTATGGTAAGTTTCTATGCATTTTAAAATTGTCGTACTATTCCATCATATATGAAAACCTTAGGGTTAACATTTTTTTTATGTCTTCCTATTCAGGTATTATCAGCCTCATGACCACCGAACGTGTGAGTTGTCACAGTCGTATGCTTTTTGTTTTTACATTTTAATGTTTTAGCATACGCTTGACGAAATTGCGATGTGCTAATGTACGATCGCAATTTCGACATCGAGGTGCTAATGTCCGATCGCAATTTCGTCACGCCTTCGTCAAGCATATGCTAAAACATTAAAATGTAAAAACAAAAATCATACGGCTGTGGCAACTCACAGGTTCGGTGGTCGACATCGAGGTGTTAATGTTTGATTGCAATTGCGTCCCACCTTCATCAAGCATATGCTAAAATATTAAAATGTAAAAACAGAAAGCATACGACTATGGCAACTCACAGGTTCGGTGGTCGTGAGGTTGATAATACCTGAAACAGGAAAAATGTTAACCCTAGGGTTTTCATATCTGCTGGAATAGTAGTACAACGATTTTAAAGTGCATAGAAACTTACCATAGAATATTTGAACCTCTCCATTGTATAAAAAATTGTGCACCTCCAAAATGGACACTGAAATAGATATGCTCGAAGAGTGGCTCGTTTCCTCGAAAAAAAATTCAACATTAGATTGCCAAAAAATAAGCATTCCAAAGGAGATCGCTTAAATGTTCAACCGAATATATATATATATATATATATATATATGTCAGGTTTTGCAAGCATCATAGAACGATAAGGCCCTGTAGGTTCCACTGTACACATGAATTGTTGATAAGCAAACAAAATCCATTCATGGGCATTGGTAAAGAAGTGAAGGCAGATTCGACTATTTTTGTTGTTATTATTTTCATATGTGCAGATGGCTAAACTTAACGTCTATTATTGTACACATGCTTAGAAATTAGTATGCCAACACATTTTCTATATATCCACATTCTTTATATATGTTTTGCAACCTAAAAGAACATATTACTCTAGTTTTGCAACCTAATAGAATTAAGATGTATTTTTACAAAGATAGCTTTAACTATTTGAAATTCTAGCAACTTTAAAACTATTTTTAATACACAATCAAAACCTACAAATAATTAATATTATTAATTATATCTTCCATCTTAGCACACCTCATATTTCCAAGTTTCAAACACTAAAGATAATTCTAAATATCTACAAAAATTTTAAACATTCTCACATTGAAAAACTTAAACATTTTAACATTTAAAAATAAAAATCTACAAACATTTTAAACATCCTCATATTGAAAAACTTAAACATTTTAACATTAACATTGAAACATAAAAACATTTAAATTTTTAATCATTCAAACTTTAAATCATTTAACCTTGTAATAAAGCATAACAAATTTTGTATTTAGGTTTTATAAGAAATTCTAGACTAACCCACAAAGAGGTAGAAACACGAGGAACCAAGCCCAATCCCAATATATGATATCATTCAAAAAATTAGTTATATAGGTGATAAATTTTATGATCTTATAAACAATTTCTATCTTATTCTTGAATTATTCCATGCACTTATCTAAAAAAACATAAAAAAAATAAAAAAAAATGGAGGTAATGATATACAATGTACACTCTAAACATATGCAGAGAGATACATGGTGATAAAATCACATGAATTCCAAATAAAAACATATTTAAAAACCTTGTGTGCATACTTGAATGGAACTTTTGTAGTCTTAGAATAACTAATATTTATCTCCTCTAATGTAAACACCCTCTCCTAATCAATGCATACACGTTCTTTTTTTAACAACGTTTTCTCGTAATAAATACAACTTTCTTCTCATGATGGGTTGGTTTCCACAACTTTCACATTTAAATGCAATTATATTTTATTTACTTACACTATCATATCAAATCTTCTAAATCTCCCCACCACTTCTATGTCCTATTTTTTTCAATTCTTGTTACTCTTAAGTCCTCGAAATCTCCCCATCAATAGTATGTACTATTTAGGTCCACTTCTCTCCATGTTTACCACACACCATAAGAATTATTCCATACCTTAAATAAATGTTTAAAGTTAACGCAAACCTCGAAGTAAATGTTAAAAGTTGAAAATACCAGTTCATAATTATTTCATAAGTTAAACAAATGTAAAATATTAAAGATGCTTTTAGATTTCTGGATAAATATGGTATACTAAGTTTTGAAACTTCATCCAAAAATCTCATATATAAAAAAAAGTAAATGCTAAAAGTTAAATAATCTTGGATGCATTTATATAAAATATATTTAACCTCAACTATAAAATTAAGATTTATAATCAACTATTTTTTAATGGAAAAACACTTATCAACATAATAAAGTAATGCATTATGGTTGATAAATTAATGCATTATGGTTGTAAGGGAAAATATTCCAAAATACTTTAAAATCCAACCAAGACTATGTGTTACAAGGGCATTGTTTTCTCTGTCAAATACAATTGTAAGTTCCGTTGTTTTCATTATTTAATTTACACGCTATCTTACCTTATGTTTATATTGTGATTTGATACACATTAATATTGCAGTTATCTTTAATTTATTTATTATGATTTATGTATTTAAACAAAAACAATAAATAACATAACATTTTTTTTTTAATTATATATATATATATATATATATATAAATTCACAACATAATTTTTTTTTAATTATACATATATAAAAGAATTCACAGGTTTCTACTTTATATTTGAGACAGGTTAAACAACCACCATAATACGTATGTAATCGAAAGCCACCATCACGAGGACAATGAATTGAGAGTGTGATGTTGTTTTAGAGTGATGCTATAAACATAGTTTATACAAGGGGTTTTTCAAATTACAATGGAATGTTGTTTTTTAGATGATCTTATACTTATACGTGAACGTATTACAAGGTGTTTTTAATGAAAATTTGTGAATCTTAAAGTTTTAATTATGAAGAAAAAAAAATAATGGTAATATGGTGTTTGATTTTCAAAATGACATTAATATTTTTGATAAATTAAAAAGAATTAAGCTTTAATTTCATATTTTTATAAACTAAAAAGCATTGAGTTATAGTTGAACGTATTACAAGGTGTTTTTCAATGTATAAAACAAGGTGTTTTTAATGAAAATTGTAGATGGTAAAGGTTAATCACGAATGATAATAGGGTGTTTAATTTCTAAAATGATATTGATATTTTTGATAAATTAAAAAGCATTAAGTTTCAATTTGATATTTTTATAAACTAAAAAAAATTGAATTTTAATTTGATAATTTTGATCAAATAAACTAGCAATACATGTACAAATATAATAAGTCAAATTATTTTTTTATACAACTATAATTTATGATTGTATGATCAATTTATAACTTAATATTATTATTTATATATATAAATTAGAATAATTTTTTTTTATGTTTTAACAAAAATATAAATAAGATGAATTTTCAAAATATTTTACTTTAATTTTATTTATTTATTTATTTATAAATAACTATTGGTTGTGTTTTTTTATTTGTTCCTAACAATATGATAGTGGTGTTAAAAGAAGAAGGTTAAACATTCTATAATTTTGAATATTTTGTGTTAGTGCAAACCCCCTCCCCCTTCTGTCCTTCGGGGTTGCGCGACCTCCCGATCTAGGATCGTTTTGAAACACTTGAGTTAGATTGACTCTTTGGCTCCCTGTTGGAACCAAATGTACTTTTCCATAAGTCCTGCTTCCTCCAAAGTGCGAGTCCTATGAACCCCGTGGCTCTCTTTTTGTCCTTTCAAAGAAATTTGGTAGCAACACTCGATCTCCGTGCCAGGCCCTTTCTATCACGTGACCTCTGGATATGTCTCAGGGCTCAACCACACAAGGCACTTTGGGCTTCGGGCTTCATCTCTTTCCACGAAAACCAACTCTTACATTCCCAAACTCTGAATCGATGAACTCAAACGCGTGAGGATCAATGGTCCTCGTCCCTCCTTCAGATCGATGACTGGGATATGTTCAGACTTCGACCTTCGGGAGTCTCTCAATATCCTCCTCAGATATCTTCTGGAGTACTATTCCTCCAAATATTTAGATTTCTTCCATGCGTCCCTTCCAGATCCAATGGTCTGAATTCAAATCTCTCTTCGCACCTTCGCGAAGATCTCTGTTTTCTCCTGGAAAACCTCCCGCATCTTGAACTATCGGATCTCCCGATCTTCTTCCACTTGTCTCCTCCAAAGATGTATGATTTCATGGTCTTTGGGACTTTGGTAAGTCCTTGACCTTCTTGCACACTTAGCAAATTTTTTTCCTGAGACTTAGACTGTTCTCGGCCTCCCCTCTGCACTCTTTGCAAAGTTCTACGCTAGTCTTTCTGATATTTTTCTTGGCTTGAAAGATTCAACGTTCTCAGTTCCTTTGCGTCCTTCAGTGGAATTTCTCGTGCCCTCTTGAAAACTTAATGCCCTTCCTCTTGAGCTCTTAAGATGAACTTACAGTATCCTTGGTGCACTCCTTGCACTCGGCTAATATTTTCAATGGCTTCTCCCTAAGCGCTTCAGAAAGTCTTAAGGCATCTCCTTTCCTTTTTCAATGCACTCTTGCAAAGCCTTCTTTCCTCAGAGTGTTCAACAAACCTAGGGTTTTCTTAATGCTTCCAACACTTAAAGATGTGTTTCTCTTGTATGCACTCATACTTTCTCTATGCCCTCCTGGTTGAGTGTTACAGAGTATTCAGTAACTCTGTGTTTTGTTTTCCCCTACATAGTCTTTCTTTCAAAGCTAACCAACCACCTTGAAATTTCCCTCTAAGTTTGTGAATTATCATGGTGTGCCCTCCTAGTAGTTTCTTCTAACTCGAACGAGTTCAAACACGCACTCCTTAAGTCGTCTCACTGAGTCTCTACTCTCTGTCGTGCACTGCTTACACTTATCCTCGAGAACCATATTTAATCCAACACACTCACGGATAGGAGATTATAAATCTATCCTTCCAGACGATTTATAGCATACATCTATAGATCAAATGTATACAAATGACATTCACAACAAAAAATCCATTACACAAAAATTAGTAAACAGGAAAAATTGTTACTCTCTATTAATGGTGGAATGTTCATTACAATACACGAGTCTGGATTGCAACCGAGTCTCAACTCTCTGTGTTTCTCTCCCTATATCTATCTGTGATATATCTCTACTGGAAACAATATAAGAGTTTATACAAGAGGGGCTCAACGTGCTTCCCTCCAAACTAACCTAGTGGTGTCTAATCACCATTCAAAATGCTTGTCTAATGGGAAGATTACAATGATGGAAATATGATATGAATCGGATGCAGATCCCTCCTACCATCAACCACTTAATGGTGGCCTTATCTATAGCTTGTGCGAAGGTACAACTTTGCTCTTCCCAACCTGTCAGCATTAATTTCCTTGATCACGCTTTAGATTCTCGAAGGAAAAATGAGAGGGAGACACCTCTCCCTTCCTTGAATGTGCACCACTCATGCTAACCAATTTTTGCATGCTGAGGTAGAGTGATTCTTCTGCATCATACTCCATGGCTACAAAAATTAATGAGCTCCTGCTCATGATCTTCCCATCTCTGTTGAAATCCTCCTAGATCCAAAACCTTCCCTTGGAGCTTTCCTTCTACTCCTCCTCTTTTCTTCTATTGTTGCTTTTGCATCTTCCATGTTTCTCGTGTAGGTCCCTTTCTGTCCAGCCTCTCCTTCTTGACCGCTTCTTCAGTGGACCTCAACATCATCCTTTGTATCTCCTCTATGGCTTCTTCCAACTGTTCCATCGATTGGTTTACCTTGTGCAATCTACTTGGCTGCAGCTCTTCACGCTGCTTTATGGGTGGATAGTCGTGATATCCCATGCTGCTTTCATCCCTTGTGAAGATGACTAGCCACTCTGCTGCAGACTCAAATTTCGTAGTCTCACCACTGAACTGTTATTCATTTACCTCCTCTGACAGACTAAATCTTGTTAGTTTTTTGGCTGGTTCCATTCCAACTTCCTTTAGATGCAAATCATGTTGGCATGTCTCCTCTGGCATGGCTATCTCGTGGTAGCCACCTTCTAGTTCCAGATTGTCCAACCAATCCTCCAACGCCCTTAACTCCATCTCCCACTGAGTGAGTAACTCAATTGGGTTCTCCTCCTCCGTTGGGACAGACTTCAGTATCTTCTCCTCCTCCTCCATGACAGTCTCAACTTGTTGTCCTTCTATTGCATCTACAACATTTGTGCTAGCCTCTCCTCAGCTTCTTGGCAGAAGTATCTCGACTCCTCCAATGACCAGAATGCACCTCTAATCCTTCTTCTCTGTGATGAAAGTTTCCAACTTGTCATCATCTTCATTCACATGGCTTACAGCTCCGCATGAATCTTCATATGGATGAGGCCTTTCTTCCTCCTCCTCTCCATCTGTCAACACCCCCTGTTGACGTGAACTCTGAGCTGAGCTCATCTCTTCTCCCTTCCCCACTTGGCAACTCAGGATGTCTCCTCTACCCTCCTGGAAGTTTACGAGATCAACCGACCCCTTCACATTGCCCATCTGGAAACCTACGAGGCTCCTCCCAAATCTCTTTCCCTCACCGTTGAGGTTTTCAACATATCTCAACAACCTCTTCAACACCTATTGTTGCCTTTGGGCCAACAACTTTCAAACAGGCCACTTAGCTGTCCTTTTCAAAGGCCACTCGTACCTCCAATGCACCTTTTCTTCCTGTTGCATCTTACATTCTAGCATATCCAACTGTGCTCAAATCTCACTGAGCTCTTTGTCCATCACTGCTTTGTTTTCCTGTGGGTAGACTTCTCCTCAACCGTGCTCATGACCTCCAACGACCATCTCCCTTTACCTTCAGGCCACCTGGTTGTTTACCATCTGCTGCACACCTTGCAACAGCTCCACAGGGTATCTCACTATGTCCCCCTTACCTACAAAATTCAATTATGCGCTCTAATACCACATGGTGTAGACCCCCTCCCCCTTCTCTCCTTCTTGGCTATGTGACCTCCCGGTCTAGGTTCGTTTTGAAACACCTGAGTTAGATTGACTCTTCGGCTCCCTACTGGAACCAAATGTACTTTTCCACAGATCCTTCTTCCTCCGATGTGTGGGTCCTCTGAACCTCGTGACTCTCTTCTTGGCCCTTCAAAGAAAGTTGGAACTGACACTTGATCTTCATTCCAGACCCTTTAAATCACGTGACCTTGGGCTATGTGTCGAGGCTCAACCACACTAGTCACTTCGGGCTTCATGCTTCGACTCTTTCCACGATAACCAACTCTTACATTCCCAAAATCCGAATCGGTGAACTCAAACACGCGAGGATCAACGGTCTTCGTCTCTCCTTTAGATTGACGACTGCGATCTATTCGGACTTCGACCTTTGAGAATCTCTCAATATCCTCCTTGGATATCTTATGGAGTACTATTCCTCTCAGTCTGCGGATTTCCTCCATGAGTCCCTTCCATATCCAATGGTCTGGATTCAAACCACTCTTCATGTCATCACGAAGATCTATGTATTCTCCTGGAAAACCTCCCAGAGCTCCAACTCTCAGATCTCTCGATATTCTGCCACCTGTCTCCTTCAATGATGGATGATTTCACGATCTTCAGGACTTCGGCAAGTCCTCGACCTTCTTGCACACTTAGCACAATTTTTAGCCGAGAATTAGACTTTTCTCGGCCTTCTCTCTGCACTCCTTGCAAAGTTCTGCACTGGTCTTTTTGAGATTTTGCTCAGCTTGAAAGCTTCAAGGTTCTCAGTTCCTTTGCGTCCTTCAGTGGACTTTCTCATGCCCTCCTGGCAACTTAATGCCCTTCCTCCTGAGCTTGTAATATGAACTTACAGTATCCTTGACACACTCCATCTGACCTAATTGCTTTTACATATTTGCCACTCAGTTTTTCAGCTTCATCTTTGAATTTTTTGAACTTTGCAAAAGTTTCAGACTTGTGTCTGAGAAAATAGATCCAAATGTTCCTGCTAAAGTCATCAATAAACGTTAGAAAATAAATTCTACCATCTATTGACTCTTCTTGCATTGGTCCACATAGGTCAGTGTGAACCATTTCTAAGTGTTGTTTGGCTTGAGCGGAGGACTGTGGAAAACTAGTTCTCTTATGTTTTCCTAGAATGCAAGACTCACATGGGGGATTTTCCTCTTTGAAAATAGGGATACCTTTGACCATGGAGTTCTTTTGTAAAAGACTTAGACTTTGAAAGGGTATATGTCCAAATCTTGTATTCCAAACATAGTTTCATTGGAGGTGGATGCACTTTGTGCATATGTTTGGATCAAATTTGCAGTTCTGAGGGTCAGGGGAAACATCCTATTCTGAGTTATGTGGATTTCATAAATCAATTTTCTGTTGGAGGTTTTATCATATATCCTGCATGTTGCTCCCTCAAAAAGTACCTTATATCCATGTTCAATGAGTTGTCCTACACTTAACAGATTATGTTTCAGATCTGGAACATGATAGACATTTTTTATGTCTTTCTTTACATTTTGTTTAGTAAGAATAGGTACAGTTCCTTTTTCTTTAAATTTGACTAAGGAATCATTTCCAAGTGTAATATCAGAGGAAATTGAAGAATCAATGCATGAAAGTAAATCTTTATTACCTGTCATGTGATTTTTGCATCCACTGTCCAACAACCTGAGATCTTTATGTTGTTCTTCAGTCTTGTGGAATGAGAGAAACATACCTTCTGAGGTTTCTCCTTCATGATGTGAGATATGTTCTCTACCTGAGGGCTGATCCTTCTTCCTGCATTCAGATTCATAGTGCCCATAATTTTTGCAGTAATAACATTGTATGCTTGATTTGTCATTTGATCTTCTCCCTCTGTCTCTTTGAGGCTGGAAATTCTGATTTTGGTTATGTTGTCTATGACATTGGAAATTTTGATTCAATTTTTGTTGTCTGTGACCTCCACTTGAGTGAGGGTTACTTGGACTGCTCCCTCTTCCTTGGTGACCTATGGCTCTTCCTCTGCCTCTCCCTTTGTTGAAACATAATTGAGTTTGGAAGGCATTGGCAATTGACTCATCTGTGAGATGCAGTCTGGTCTCATGTGTCAACAGAGAGCCCATTAATTCATTTTTTGAAAAATTTGACAAATCCTTGGATTCAAGGATTGCTGTAACGACCATTTAGAATTTCTTTGGTAAACTTCTGAGGATTTTCTCAAAAATTCGTTGATCAGGGATGGCTTCACCAGTCAATCTGTTATGGTTCACAATTCCCATGACTCTAGTCATAAACTGATCAACATTTTCAGACTCTGTCATTCTTAAAGTCTCAAAATGCATCCTCAAAGTCTGCAGTTTGACTGTTTTGACCCTGTCATTTTCTTGGTAGGTTGATTTAAGGATGTCCCAGGCCCGTTTTGAAGTAACAAAGCCTATGATTTTTGAGAAAATCGAGTCATCCAATGAATTTTGAATCCATAATTTTGCCTTATTTTCTTTGTTCCTTTGTGTTGCCTGAGTAGTTCTCTGTTGGTTGGTCATGGTAGCAAGATTTGCTGGATCTAGTTCCACATATCCAAGATCCACTGGATCCCATCACTCTTGTGCTTTCAAGAAGGATCTCATTTGAAGAGACCAAAACTCATAATTCTTTCCAAGAAGAATCGATCCTTGAGTTGGTCCTAAATTGCTAGATGTTGCCATCTTTAAAAAAAATTAGTAAAACAAAAAAAAATGTTAGAAAATTTCGTGTTTACCTATTTCCTGTGCGTAAAAATAGGTCTTTGAAGTTCTTTCAGTGACTTCAGACCGAAACACGTGGTGTAGACCACTTCTTTGACTTTGAACTGGCTCGATCTGACTAACCGAGAGCAAGTTCTGTTGATTCAGAGCTCTGAGCTATGTTCTTTTGCAATTGTAACACTGCAGCAACTGTAGCCCCTCTAATAGCGGAATAGGGCTTTGTGAGTTTACTCAAGAGCCAAAGAAATTTTGAGGTTTAGCTTCTCATGTGACCATGGGCGAAAAAACTAGGTTCTTCAGGTTTTCGCGTTTTGGGACTTTGCGTTTCGACGCTGAAGGTAGCAGTTACTTCGAATATCCAAATTGTGAAATCACTTCAAGGATCAACAATTCTCATTGATTTGAGATCAACGGCCACAAATTCTTCCTTACCTCACAAAAATCCTAACTCATGAACCTCTGAATAGTGGGAAGAGATCCATGGTCTCAATTTCCCATGGAGATCTACAATGTGACTGCTTAGGTCATGTCGAAGTTTCGAGTATCGTGAGTTCATTGAATTCTCGCCTCTGATTTCCTGTAGCCAAAATCGCGTTGGCACTGGATCGACGGTTCATATCTTTTCTCAATCAGCGACTGCAATTATTTCACGATTTCATGTATCGCAGGTTCTTGAAACTCTGCTCGTTGACTCCTTCGAGTTGCGAGTCAACGAAGTGTTGAACGCTCGCCATGCGTCCCTTCCAATGGACAGTTTAGAGGATGTCGGGATTTTACGTCTTGCGAGCTCCAAGTCACGACCTCCTTCACATTCTCGACTCCCGAAGTGCCGACATTTTGGAGCGCCCCAAATACAACGGTTCACGCTCCTCTGGATCTAACGGTCCAGATCTCGTCGGTATTTCGTGTATCGAGATTTCACTTATCGCGAAGTTGAACGAATTTTCCTCAGTTCTCCCGATCCTCAAAATGTCGAAATAAAGATATAAAAGGTGAAACAACCAACGTACATGGATCTCTGCCACATGTCCCCCGTTGATGGACGACTATGATCAATTTTGCGTATTCGAGCTTGGGGTCCTTTTACCGCTCTTAGTCGTAAAACTCGTGAAGTGCCGAATTGTGAATTTTCGAAGCATCCAATGGCCCTTAAATCTTAGAAAACGAATGGGGAGTTCTGCTGCTTTGCAACCTTTGCACGAAGATAACCGAATTTGAGAAATTTGAAAACCTTTGGTGGTTAAAACATGTTCACATTTTCTTGATGTGATGCTATTGTTGCTCTCGTCTTGATGTGATGGCTGCAACTATTTCACCTTTTTTGCATTCTCCTCGTCCTTTCTAAACTCAATCGATGGCTTGGATCTGTTTGCAGGGCCGATCTTACGGTTGTGTGTGCTTGTTCTTTGTTGCTTTAGCTTGTCCTTTGCTGCTCTCGCAGAATCTTCTTCGGAAGAAATAATTTCATGAATTCTTTAAAGAACTTGTGTATCTTTAATTGTTTCTGCCTTCTGCTTCCAAGCAATTGTTGTCTGCAATGATCTTTTTAGTGGACTGGCAGAATGTTCTCCAAGCTTTGTGAAGAAACTGTGTCCCGATCTCTCGTTGACATTTTAAGCTCTGCACTTCTTAGGATCGGGTTTCTCTCCAGACTATGTGAAGAGGCTTACGTCAGAAGCTCTGATACCATGATAAAATGAGAAGTAGAGAATACAGAAAAAGAGCAGCGCAACAATAGTATTCAATATATTGAGTATATGAGAAAAAGAGTACATACGAAAAAGGGAAAAGAGCTGAGCTAAATACGCTCAAGCAAATCAAGAACATAAAAAACCGATTGTACAACTGACTAGCTCACACTTTTGAGGTTACATTATATTTAACAGTTTTGAAGACCATTCCTCGCGCATAGATTGTGTGTACACAGATTGATTGTCGTTCAATTATAATTCACACTTCGTTTTGAAAACTATTCCTCAAAGTCATTGTGTAGATCGTCCTCCAATGATGCATAACAGCATATACTAATGATAAATTAGTGTAAGTATTTAATAAAAAAATATTTTCTTAAACCCAATCGTATGGTATTTGACTCGTTTAATTACCAAACTATTCCTTTGCTATTGCGCCAATACGCTGGAAAGAAGTCTTGAGGCACGATCTTTTAGCGCCACAATGCGCTGGAAAGAAGTCTGGGGCACGATCTACCACTGTTCTATGGATGTGGAAGGTGTTGTGTGAACATGCCCACTACAGCTATGCAGATTATACAGGTAGATATGGCAAATCCTATGATCTTGGCAATATCAATAATTTTGCCTCCAATCACTGCCTATTCTGTTTCTATTTCTATTTAAACCACCAGATGATGATAAAACTCCAAATTCGACCCGGCTCGTATTATGATATCAGGTTTTTATGTTTGAATTTTAAGAAGTTCTTTGATTTCTTTGCTCTAAAAATCTTCATTGTCTGTTTTTTATAAGAGTACGTTCGATTACGTCTTCCACTGCAATTAAGAAGACACTATGAAGATGATGAAAATCAAGATGTTGACGCTGAAGCTGTTGATCACGATATTGGCCGTTGAATTGATTGGAGGTGTTGTTGGTCAGCCGATTGGGGGAGGTGCAGGTGTTGGTAATCTTAGGGTGCGTTGCAGCGAGACTGTCTGAAAGAGGCTTTACATGGATGTGTCCTGCAAGTCATCAATCCTATCCATCCTATACAGTGCTTCATTCAAGATTGCTGTCGTGTCATAAGCCACGATATTCTTTGTGCTTGCCAGGCGCGCATGGAATTGCAGCCACTTCTCGCTGGCGTAACTCCTTTGTTTGATAAATGCAGGGTTGACTGCGATCGTCTGTAGGTTCCCTTTTGAGCTTTTCTTTCTTTCCTTTTCTGATTCATATTTTCATGGATCCACGTCTGTATTAATTTACATATTTTACGTGCATGCAGGCCGCCACCGGTCGTTGGTCCGTAATGAAGATCATTCGCATTTGCATCATAATGAAGTTTGAGAGTAATACAAACTAGCAACAACCATATTAAGTTGCTCACATATATGTGAGCAATGCTTACATATATGTGAGCATTGCTGGATCCACGTCTGTATTAATTTACATATTTTACGTGCATGCAGGCCGCTACCAGTCGTTGGTCCGTAATGAAGATTATTCGCATTTGCATCATAATGAAGTTTGAGAGTAATACAAACTAGCAACAACCATATTAAGTAAAAGTGGTTGATATACGTCGATTGCGTCATTTTCCACTTTTTTTAATTAATGACGTCCATCGGCGTATATCAACCACTTTTTACTTAATGTGATTGTTGTTAGTTGACGGTCAACATGCATGGCCACAACCATAAACACATTTACATTTTAAATGTAATAATTAATTATTATTTTGTAATTACAAAAGTATTATTTTAAATAAAATTATTAATTTTTTAGTTAATATTATTATTAATTAAATAATTTATTAAAAATAATAATAATAAATATATGTAATAATTTTATTAATCAATTATTAAAAAGAATTAAATAATAACAAATTATTATTTATTAATTAATTAATAAAAATTAATTAATTAAAAATTAGAAATTAATATTTATTAATTAAATGATTAAATATCAATCGATTATCAATAATAAAATAAATATTAAATAACAATTATTTATAAAATAGAAAATAATATAGCATAAATAAAATAAATTAAAACAAAATAAATACATTATTAAATTAATATATTAATAATCGAAAAATTAATTTATAGATTATAAATAAATTTAGCAAAAATAAAATAATAAATAATAAAGATATTAATAAAGTTAATAATAATAATAAAACATTACACGTATCTATTATAATAAAATATAAATAATAAAGATATTAATAAAGTTAATAATAATAATAAAACATTACATGTATCTATTATAATAAAATAAAGCATTATAATGTATTTATATATTTATTATAATAAACCATTACATGTATTTACAATAATAATAAAATTTGAATAAAGTAAAAACGCATTTATAATACATTAATGTATTATATTATTATGTTAAAGTATTAATACAATAAAATATTATTTATATATTAATTAAATATATTAATGTATTATATTAATAATAATTAAATGATTAATTATTAATTGGTTATCAATAATAAAATAAATATTAAATAACA
>JASDQU010026532.1:9723-19922 GCA_032191745.1 Picea mariana
GAAAAAGAATAAAAGAATGCTACGTTACAAAGGAGGAACGAGTGTTGCAAACATACTAGTTCCAAGCGTGAGGAACACACTAATGCTCAGATCAAGGAAACATGTGTAGGAAAAGGACACTCGGGAAAATTCCTCCATGGGTCAAGGTGTCAAGAAAAAGAGGCAAAGTGATACACGACTTGTGTATAAGGCATGCTTCAAAGGCTTAGTTGAGAGCCACATGGAGCTGGTGTTAGGCCAAAGATGAAGGAATGCAAATGTGATTAACAAGACACAATGATAACGTCCTTTAATGTAATTTTAAATGAGCCCAGAGAAGGTAAGCTCGATGGTTTTTCATTTTTAGAGAATTTGAAAAAGCGCAAAAGAAGACTCCATTGGGGTACCTTTTTCGAAGATAGTCGAGTTGGTTCGAAAAAGGGATAAATTATCACCGAAAAGAAATCTATTCAAAACCATTTTAATGAGTGTCATAAAGACAAGATCACTCAACAATCTTTTCAGTTTTAAGGAGTCTAAAAAGAACTTACTATGGACTCGCTGCCTTTTTCTAGATTTAGTCTCCTTAGCCTAAAAAAGGTGAAATTTGCTGAGGAGAACTCTCCCGGCGAGATGAATCTCCCGAGGTGTACCTTTTTCCTCTTTAATCTACAGGCTGGAAAAAGGGATAAACCCATGCCAGTAGATGTTTTTCTGAACCAATTAACGAGTGTGAAAGAACAAGGTCACTCGACGATCTTTTCAATTTTAAGGAGTCTGAAAAGAGCTTAACTATGGACTCCGTAATGGATGTTCTTCTGGACCGGTTTAACGAGTGTGAAGAAACAAGCTCATTCAACGATCTTTTCACTTTTAGGGAGTCTGAAAAGAGCTTAACTATGGACTCCGTGGGGGTTCCTTTTTCGTAAATTTAGTCCCTCAAGCTTGAAAAAGGGTTAAACTTATACCTGAGAATACTCTTCTAGCAAACCGAAGTTCCTAGAGTATACTTTTGTTCGTACAATTGACCATCCGGACCAAAAAAGGGGTAAACTACTGCCGGACAGACGCTCCTTCAAATTTTAGTTTGGCGATAGTGAAGGGCAACAAGATCACTCAACAATCTTTTCATGTTTAGAGGGTCTGAAAAAGGATTAAAAGAAGACCAGTTTGTTTTTTGGGAGTCCCAAGGGTGAGGCCAAGAGTGATAATATATCATGCATGTGAAGGCTCAAACTCATAATCAAGACAAGACTAAAATGACTCTCGAGCCTATAATCATTAGCGACGACATGGACACCAAAATGCAACCAGGATCTACTTAGGCATCCATGTGAGGGTAGGCTCTACCACTAAATTACGACACTTCTAGAGCAACAATGATGGTTCCGTGTCACAATTCGGTGGGGTCGATCCTATGGTAAAGTGAAAAAGACAATGAGGTGCAACAAGTGGAGGTGAAATCCTAACTTAAGTGCACAAAGTTGGAAAAAATGACTTTTCACCAAAGGACCATAACAATGCCCCAACTCCCAAAAAGTTCACTGAACCAAAAGTAAAGTGTATCGTAACATCCAATGAGAAACTCAAGAACCATGTTACATGATTTTCAAGCCAGAAAAAACAACAACGGGGGTCAAAAAACGACAAAAAGAGACAAAAAAGTCTATAAATAGAAGTTGGCAACTCATGATCACCATTGCAAATTGAGAATTAACCAAAAATCCAAAAAAAAACCTTTGTGAGAAAGTTGATTACGGGAGCTTCATTGGACGAAACAAACTTCCACTTGGACCAAGTAACTACAATTTAGTCCCTCTTGCATTCCCAATTTTCCTTTTTTCATTTCTTTTTGTTTTTTGGAGGAGCACACACCTTTAAAAAGTTTAGCCCTACGTGTACGCGGGTTGTGCAAGCACAACACGTGTATGCACGTGGGCAGTGAAAATTCTTCTCGCGTACATACATGACTGTCCTCAATACAGCCCATGTACATCTTCAAACATATGAAAATTTTAAAAATGCATCATTTGAGTCTCCTTTTAACTTGTCATTTTGTAGGATGTATGTCCATTGGAGAGAGAGAGAGCATGAGGACATTGATTCAATGGTCGAGGAAGACCCTGTTGTTGTCGCTGCATTAAAACAATGTGGGTTGTGGAAATTCTTTCGGTGTCCACTCATGCGAGCACAACCCAGGCTGTTGAATGCCTTGGTGGATTACTGGCACCCAGATGAAGAGGATTTTATGCTCTAGGGACAGTCGTTGACTCCAACGACTGAAGATATTTATTTTCTGACTGGCCTCTCGAGGAGAGGGGAACCAGTCAAACTTCATGCTTTTCCTTCTGGGCCTCACAACATTTTCGAGTTGATCGAACAACATTGTGAGGTCGAAACAAATAAAGTGGATTCCTAGGTACCGATCCATAAAATCACCAACCTATCACTGAAAGTGATAGTTTTACTTATTGGGCGGATCACTGGACCGTGACTTTACATCAGGCCTCTCGGGCACATATGCATTGCRCAGTACAATGMTTAAATGCATGGGTGTTCGATTGGAGTACAACCATGCTAGAGTGCATGAAGAGATAGCTCATAGAGTKTCATGGGAAGAACAACAAGAAATTCAGGTTCGRGACTCTTCTTTTCTCTTTCTTCTTTGAGAGGTTACCCTGTCTTAGTCCYCRAGCGACTATATGGGGGCAYGTGGCCTCCTTCCTAGTAGTGTGCAGGTGGGTAGCATTGTTGCCACRACAGGGAGGAGGGAGGACCATCGAGGCCTTTGATGATACATTTTTTGACTGGTGGTCTTGGTAGATTTCGGCTATAGAGGAATATGCCTGTGTCGGGATCAACTTCTCCAGAGATCCTGACATGCCCGTACCTCCCGAAGTGGAGCGAGGAGAATTAGGTACATTTTTCTTTAAAAGTTTTTTAATTTTTTATTTCTTTTATATATATAATTTTTTATGTGTACCAGAGCACCTGAAAAATATGTATCTGTTATGTACAGATGTGGGACCAGTGCGTCTAACTGATTTTGCGCGAAGCAGGCACCGTCCATGACCAGAGGCAGCAGCAACAACCGTCGGACTAGCAGCAGCAACGGGTGTACCTCCAACCAGAGAGGCTGAGAGAGTTTTGAGATGAGTGGAGTGGAACCTATCCGCACTCACTCGTACTGTGCCTATGGATAAGATCGAGGATATCCCGCCATCTATGCAGCCTCATGTTGTTGGGGTGCCACAGACCTAGGTCCAACTATTTCGGTGTTTGGAAAACATTGTAGTCTAGTATGGCAGGGCCAACCGGCCTCGTGCTTAGCTTAGGGTGGACCATTTTTGTGCCTAGGGCACTCTTTGTATATTTTTGAGGGAATAAGCCCCGTGTTATATACTAGACTCATTATTTTTTGAGGCACTTGCACCCACCTATGTACTCCGATACTTTCGATATATATATATATATATATACATCTTTTTATGTCTTATGGGTTACATTTATTTACAAATGTATCTACATGTGTATGTGTGTGCTTTTTATTTACATGTGTGCAATATGCCAATCTAATACTTGATTAGCTAGAGTATCTTTCATTTGATTCAATCTCCTAGGAAGATGGATATACGTAATGTAATCAAAACAACGTTCTAAGAGACGTACCCTAAGGAATTGTCGATGTAGAGTAGGATCATAAACGTGGTAAACCCCATTTAACTAGGACACAACCAATTGTGCATCTAGGTAGACCCCTAGGTAAGAGATGCCATTTGACAAGGCATCATGAAACAACTCTATTACTGCATTGTATTTGGCGACATTGTTTGTGGCGTCACCTAAACAGATATCTCCAGAAGATAACAACTGGCCTTGAGATGTGAAAATCACCCAAGTTGTAGAAGCAAGCCTCCGAGTGTGTTAGCTATCACTGTCTGGACAACCAACGAACACGTCTGATTCACTGGACATCTGCCATAGTGAAAAGATGAAATCAAAATGAAACGTCCATAAAACAAAAAAGGCAAAGACTAAAAATGTAAGTACTATACATATGTACAAGAATTCACCCAAGGAAACACACCTACGAGTAATACTTCTTGAGGTAGAGACCATTTCTAGGCTCCGCTAAATCTTTGCCTTCAAATTCAACCAGACGATAAGCGCCCTTCTTTAAAACTTCCTTCACGATGAACGATCCAAACCACATGGCTTTGAACTTGCCTGCCCCCAAGGGATATTTATCTTGGTCATAGACTAGGACAAGGTCGCCTTCGGAGAAAATCCGAGGACGAACGAAATGATCATACTGGCACTTGACTCTTTGTGTGTGAGCCTCGTTATCCAAGGCTGCATCACGTTGTTGCTCATCGAACTGCTCAAGATATAATAAGCGTTCCTCAAGCGGTGAAGTGTCTGGCAATAACTGTACTACCAACTTAAGAGATGGGATATGACATTCTATAGGAAAGACTGCTTCCAACCTGTAAACAAGTTGAAAAGGTGAGAAACCAGTGGTAGTCTTTACAGACGTTCGGTAGGCCCACAATGTCAAGTATAACATCAAATGCCAATTTGACTTGGCTGAATTGATTGTTCACTGTAGAATGGTCTTGAGCAACTTATTCACAGCTTCCACCTGACCATTCGCTTGTGGGTAATAAGGTGATGAGTGTTCTTGCTTCAACCCAAGATTTGATGTTAATTCAGACATCATTTTGTTATGAAAGTGATTGCCATGGTCAGTGACAATCTCCTTCGGGACGTCAAACCTTGCTATTATCTGATTAAACAAGAAGAGAGTTGTTGTCTCTCCATCATCCTTGAACGTCGTCTTAGCTTCGACCCACTTGGTAAAGTAGTCTTTTGCTACGATGATATAACAATGCCCCCTATATGAGGGGGGGTGGAATGTAGTATAATCAATCCCCCACTTGGTGAAGGGGCAAGCTGTGATGATGGGAAACATGGGAGCAGGATTTGCTCTCATCTTCCATGAAAATATCTGACACGGGTGGCACTTCTTGACCAATTCAACACAATCTTTGATTAACGTCAGCCAATATTAATCGGCTCGTAGAATATTTTGGGTTGTTGCCAACCTAGACAAATGACCACCACATGCTCCAGTGTGGTAGTCGTTAAGCACGAGTTCTTCTTCTTCATGGGTGAGACATCGATGTAGGATGCAATCTATACCTCGACAATACAAAGTGTCTTCGAGAATAAGATAGTTTTTTGCCTGATGGCGTATACGTCGACGCTCGTCATGAGAAGTAGAAGAGGGGCACTTCAAAGTATGGATATAGAATAGTATATCTCCATACCAGGGATCTGAAGATGTGATCAAAAACATATCTCCTTTAATAGGTGACTCTTCGGGTATAACATCACCTGACTCGACCAGAAGTTACGATATGAGTTCTGTAAAGACCAACGACTTTTTGGATTTCGCCGAAACAAAATCCAAGTCAAATTCTTGGAGGATAACTATCCATATACTGATATTTTCATCGATTACACATCGTGTCAACACATATTGGAATGGATTCACAACGACAATGATGGTGGTCTTGCAGAACAGGATATAGTGACGGAACCATTAGACAGCATGAATTGTTGCCAATGCAACTTTCTCAACATGGGAGTAGTTGATTTATGGTCCAACCAAGCATCGTCTTAGATAATAAATCACGTTTTATTCAAGTAAATCATTCTCTTGAACCAATACCATGTCGATGGTCAACTCTGGAGAAGCCAAATACAATCAGAAATATTTATTGTAATTGGGTGGCCAAAGCAGCGGGGTAGACATGAGGATGCATTTCAACACTTCAAAAGAGCATTGAGTGGCTTCATCCCAATGGAAAGGAATGTCCTTCTTTAGTAAACACATGAACCCTTTTGTGATCTTGACATAGTTTGCGATGAAACGCTGTAGAAATTTCACTTTTCCCTGTAAACTATGAAGTTGAGGGACTGTTCATGGTGAAGGCAACTAAACTATCACCTCAACCTTTAAAGGATCAACCATGATCCTTGTTGTCGAAACTATGAAACCTAACAGATGGCTCGACGTCACACAAAAACTGCATTTTTTTGGATTCAAGTGAATCCAATAATAGAAACATCACTCAAAGATAATTCAGAGGTGTGTGGGATGATCATCTCTCTTGCGAGATCGTGACATTAAATCATCCAGATAAGCATTGACTAGGTTTTTGAGATCGTGAAAAGAAAAAGACATGGCCCGCTGAAAAGTGGCTCCAACATTCTTTAGGCCAAAAGGCATCTTGCAATAAGCAAATGTACCCCAAAGATAGATAAAAGTTGTTTTATGTTGATCCTCGGGTTTGATCTGTATCTGATTGTATCCCAAGAAACCATCCATGAAAGAAAAGACCTCGCAGCCTACGCATTCATCGACAATCTGGTCAATAAATGGAGTGAGGAAATTATCCTTTGGACAGGCCTTGTTCAAATCATGGAAGTTCGTACATACATGAATCGTACCCTGCTTTTTGTTGACTGGAATGGGATTCGACACCCATTGAGTCAATTGGACGGGGTAGATGAAACCAGCTTTGAGTAGTTTCTCTACTTCAGCCTTAATAGTTGCTTCTTTCCGAGGATTATCCGAACGAAGCTTCTGCCGGACCAGCATGGCATCAAGGTAAGTCGTGATTTCATGTTCAATGATTCTTGGATCAATGCCTGGCATTTCCTCGTAAGACCAGCCAAAAACGTCATGGAATTCTTTAAATAAATCTGCATAGATTTGAATCTCCTTGGGGGAACAGTCCGCTTCGATGAAGACATTCTCCACGACGCCAGGGGTTTTGGAGATATCAATAGGTATCATTTTAGTGGTGGTTTCCATATTACCCTTGGTATAAACTGTGTGTGTAGCCAGAGGATTAATAGGACAAGACCTATCTCCAGTCATAGTCAACACAAATTCTCCTACCTCTATTCTTCCTAACTCTGGGAGGAAGTATGATCTGTGATGAAGATCATCCTAGGGTCTGTCTAGACCAGTCAACACCTCTAAAATCACCTTGTCAAAGGGAAATACCAAGTCTAAGGAATCGGAAGTGGCAAGGGAACCTTGAGCCCAGGCAGGCTCGAGAACTGGATCTAACTCCGGTGCAAGAGTCAGATCGAAGTCGGTTGAAGCTTGCTGGACTATAGAGTACGCAACTTATGTCATGGAAAAGGGCATGGACATGCCATGGCGCCCTATTCCTTCCATCATGGCTTATGGGGAAGGACAAATCCATGGATCATTAAAGTAAGTCGTGCAGAATGACAACACTGAAAATATTTTAGCCTTAGGGTGGTCGGGGACAGACGATATCATTTTGACATCGCCGGAAGAAGGCGGGTAATCGAAAGTACCCATCAGAGGTGGGAACAAACCAACCTCCACGTTGATGATGCCAAGTTGTGGGTTATATATCATCGGGACCGTGGATGCCCCTGATGAAGGGTTAATTCTAGAGAAAGACAATTGATCAATGGTAACGATTCAACCCTCATGTGGAAACAACAAGACCTGAAAAACTATAGCAACCACTGCATGCATGTCATATGTCTAACTCCTTCCTAACAGGAGGTTGTTGTAGAGAGGTGCATCAACCACTTCAACTTCAACGCACACAGTCTTCCCTCCTAACTGCACGAGGAAAGAAGGAATGATTCCATGTGGTCTGAAAGAATGACCATCGAAAGTCGTGAGAAGAGTAGGTGAAGGAGACATAATGGGTTGGCCAATGGCCTTTCAACATGCCAATGACATCACGCATGTTGAGGCACCCTCATCAACCACCATACGGAAAATATTCTAGGTAGACGAATTTTTGGGGTGAGCCACTACTATCTGAAATGCAACGTGGTATGGGAGATGAGGTTTTAGGTCGGTTGTATCAAGCGTGATAGTTCCCGAATTACATGTCTCGACGGATCCTAAGGCAGCTAACAAAGCCTTTCTCTGGAAAGGGCAGCTCTGAAGGACCTCCAAAGAAGACATCACGCAAGGGGTTTGTGACAAATCCTCTACCACGGAGTAGTTCTAGGCGGCCCTTGCATTTGGATTATTTGAAGCTTTCTTGAATGCCCCTTTCAGGATGTGTGTCATTGTTTCACCCATCATTCTCTCGATTTGGAGGGGAACAGACGGGTTTTCGACTTCTTTGCCCTTTTCGGCAATACTTGGTGTTCCGTAATCATGTGCCCTAGTAGCTATGTGAGATTCACCTTTCAACATATAGACATTCAAAGTTGAGGGATTGCTAGATGATGAAGGGGGTCCCTGACTACCCCCATCCACATTCACAGAGGCTTGAGTTAAATTTTTCCCATGAGGAAATGGGTTCGTTAACACTGCAGGTTGGTACTGCTCCAATAACTTTTGGACCTCCACGAGTCGAGGGCACATGTGAGTTGGGTGGTCTTCCGCGCAGAGGTTGCACAGATACTTCGACTTCTTTCTCTCTGTGTTTCCCCTGTGAGCCTTATTGGTGGTTTTCTTATCCCCCTTAGCCTTCTTTCATTTCTTTCTCTTCCCTTCGACCTGTTGGCTGGCCTTTGGGTTTATCAATTTCACATTGTGTACATCCAACATCTGAGCAGGGGGAGTAGGTGAACTAAGAGTTGGGCTGGCCACTGTCTGTTGTATTGACAATTGTTGCAATTGGTTTGAAAGTGTATCAGTGGGCTTTGCTTGTGTTGAACCAACAATGTCGTCAACATGTGGTCTAGACTTATGTCTGGTCTTATCAAGAATAAACTGTGGGGCATCTGAAAAAACTTCGTAACACAAACCAGACTGAGAGTAAATCATCTCTAGCTATTGATCTCTCATTATTTCTTCTTCCTCCGAAAATACCCCCAACGTTGCTACGTCTTTGGATAGTTGGGGTACCAAAGACTTAAGAAACCATTCCAGAAGGAATGCTGGTGGAACTGGTACTTTAATCATACTCTTATGGCATCGCCATTCTCGGATGTGATTAGAGATATGGTCAGCCTTTTTCTGCTCAAAGTTGGCCAACAATTCTGTGCCGGCATCATATCTCACAGGTAATTGAAAATGGTTTAAGAAAACCATTTCCAATTCGCCAAAAGAAGAGTATCTTGAGCGATTGAGCTCGATGTACCATTTCGCGGTTCTTCTGATAAGAGTGTGTTGAAACATACACAACTGAACGGAGTTGTCCCTCAAAGAATTGGACGAGCACCATAGATGAAATGTCGTCACATGATTGCCTGGATCTTCGTTAGGCTTTCCTTTGAACTTTGAAATGTCTGAGAGAAATTTGGTCAGCATGGTAAGCCAACGTGGATCATGACATATTGGGTCATTCAATAATCTTGACAAGTCTGGAAAATGCAAAGTTGCCAGAAACGATAGTTTAGGTTGTTGAGAATGTACAGGAGGATATGAGCCTGGGATTTGGCTGGCACCAAGTTGCTAGGAAAAGTTAGGTTGTTGGCCTGGGTTCTGGTAAAAAACATGGCCTAGGTCGGCATTCGTATGTTGCGCTTGTTGAGATGTCATCAGCTAACTCCCATAGTAGGACATTGAGGGATGAGAAGGGATTGCTCCCGACATAGTGTTCCAAAGGTTCTGGAAAGGGTTTCCCCTTGTCGATCTGACAGGCATAGGTCTCGAGCCTTTCTCAGGGTTCCATTGACCATAGAAGGGGTTTCCCTAGTCAACATCCCTAACAAGGGAACTGATCCCTGCCACGCATTCCAAGGTCCTTGAGAAGTCTGTGCCCCCTGTGCAGGAATAGTACCCTGTGCAGGATTTTGTGATCCAAAACCAGGGTTTCCCTCGACCGAGATGGCAGCTGACAAAAATGTGTTGTTACCAAATGTGTCGAAAAAAGAGAACGACAAAGAACCCACCGGTTTGGTACTAGAAGAAGGTCCTTCACTATCTACTCTGGATAGGTTGTAGTTCATGGTCGGCCAGACGGGTTGCTGAGGAGCTTCGCCGAGCGAGGGAGACGATGGAGGTATATGACCCCCGTGTTGGTCCCCGGTTTTGACCATGTTCTTTGCCCATACTACATACCTTTGACCTCCAACTATATGCCAGTACCACCCTTTTTGACCTCATTTTGATATAATCAACATCCCTTTACCACCCAAAGGGGTCACCTAAGGTATCTTTGAAATTCAAGTTATTATTATGCATTTTTAATACTTTA